>VYZQ01062454.1:9162-30658 GCA_013400655.1 Mystacornis crossleyi | reverse complement strand
CCCCCAACAGGTACGCAAGCCAGCAAGATCAAAACTGGGCTCAGAAAAGAGAGTTCGGGTCTATGGAGACAGTTCTCCCAGGCTTTCCTGCCCTTTCCTGACATTTTCATCCCTTTCCTGACCTTTTCACCTGTTTCACCTCAGTGTGAGAGGAGGAAGACAAGGCCAATGTCCTTAGAGCCTCAACATTTTTATATTCTTGTACGTATCCACTGTCAATTTTTATCATTCCTCACATTCTGAACCAGAATTGGGATGGACTGAGAGATAAAGCCCAGAGCAGTCAGTGTAACTGTAACCACATCTGCTTTCCAAGATGGCTGCTCTTTTCTCAACTGACTGCTTACCTGTCAGGTTATTATTATCTCTACTAATTGAGCTAGACAGCATTCCTATAAAGCACACAGGATCATCCTTTTCAGATAGAAAAGAAAAGCACAGATAATTTATCCAGGACTTGTTCCTTATCTACCTAGTGGGAGAGCCAAAATTAAACCCTAGGAGTTCTCATGCCACTTCTGTGTTCTAATTACTTCATGCCAGAGCAAACGTTTCTGTGAATCACGGATTTTGAAAGTGCAACAAATATGACACTCCCAAAATAAGACCACCCCTGACCCAGCTGTGTCTCAGTTAGAATTTAGGGTGAGAAACTAATGCTGTGTGTTCCAAGCATTTATGCAGACATAGCAGCCATGATTTAACAGTCTGACCATAAAATCTATTCTTACAACATTTAGCAGTTCTTGGGCCGTCTGCAAAAATCTATAGCTGCATAATCATGTGACATAATAGAACGGGAGAGCAAATTCTTGTGTTTGTACGATCCCTGTTCCGAATGAGCAGCCCCCAAACAGAGTAACAAGGTCAGAAAACATTGGTATCCAGCAAAACTTTGGAATGTGTTCTAGGTATGACTTCACAGCCCATGCATTCTGTTGGGTTTTTTGGGGGGAAACTTGTATTAATTTTGCTGTGTTGGTCCAGCTGGGTTCTTTAGCAGCCAGACATGGCACACTTTCCTTACCTATGCCTTGATGAGAGTTGGGATGTGAGCAGCAATGCATTTATAGACTGGATGTTTATGCTGAAATTCTGGATTTTGCAGTATTCTTCATAACAGGTTATTAAATCCATGCCTACTAAAAGCAAGGGAAGAAGTTCCTGACAACTTTCTCCTGTCATGTAAATGATGGCTCCATTTCCACTGCACAGCAGTGGCTCTTACCTGTCCAGGAGAAGTTCCAGCACAGCCCTGGGAGAAGCAAAGGCCCTGTATGTTGCAAGGAAGATGCTGATGTAGGAAAAATCTGCATCTCCAAAAGCTGTGAGAAGGTTCTCCACCAGTTTCTCCAAAGTTCCAGCTTTTATAGCCCTGATCTTGGATGTTTCATACTGTCTGACAGTGTGCTCTGGGGGTAACTGGTCTCCTTCACCCTACAAAAGGGAAAAAAAAAACAAAGCGCAAAAATCAGGCACGAGACATATCCCTGACACAGATTCCAATGGATTAAATCCTAGCTTTTCACAGGAATTGGCCATCATCAGTTACTAAATGATTTGGTCAATTTTTTGTGCTCTCCAAGCACCAAATGCTGTTTCAAATAATGGAGTTTTTAAGAAACTTTATTTTAAAACATTCCTCTGACGTGCTCAAAAAAATATTTTACAGTCTGACCACTATCAGGTTAATTCATGATTCCACCATATAATATTATCTAAAAGACAATCCATTATCCCACAAAGAGTAATATTACTGAAGGGAACAAAAGTGATAATTCAGTGTTTCATTTAACTTCTGAATAAACATGAAAAGTGACCATAACTGAAGCACTCGCACTTGCATTTCCATTGCTGAAAATACCAACTTTGGGATGTCACATAGGACCCAAGGTTAGAACACATTTGGTGTAAAAATGTTTCAAGATACTTTTGCAAGGAGGGTGTCAAACTCATCTTGCAAACAAGGCATTCTACCATTCCAATCTTCTCTTACAGTTTCCACTTGGCACAATATTTGTCCATAAATCTAGGGTTTGAGATTGTGTGTGGGTGTGTTTTTTAAACAGCATTCGTTTTCAATGCTTACAGCCTGCTTTGAGTCTAAAAGAACATTTCCTTAAATTCTGCCATTATTTAGAAGACAGTTCAGAAAAGTATTTTTGTGACTCGTTTAAATCCTATTTTGTAAAGTATGTGGGATAAAAAGCTTTTAAAATGCGATTATAAATAAAAAAGTCCAATATTTACACAAACACCTGGATACTGAGGGCATGAAGGCAGCATGTTAATGACAGTCACTACCAACCCTGCCTTGGGATACTGACAAAACACAAAGGAAAAAAATCATCCATTAATAAGATAATTAAGAATTAACCCCACCCACTTCCTATTTACACCACTACCCTCCACTGCTTTGGAATTGTTTCTAATAGACATCCCTTTGAGTTTTAAACTATATAGATGTCTTTAATATTATTCTAAAGTTCTGTCTCTAGTATTATTACAAAGCTCTGCTATCTCATTTCCCAGCTTAATGAGATCCAACAAACTCTTGTTGTGACATTAAAATACAACCTACTGCCTGTACTTAAAAAAAAAAAAAATAAAAAAACAGACTAGACAGGGAAAAAATTTGCTAAGTTTTGTTCCATGGATCTTACAGCCTTTTTAAAGGCGTATAACTTGCAATATATCTGACTTAAAGGTGCATCTGGAAATATATACGAATTATAAAAATTAACTAAAAGTGTATCTGGAATTCTGTATGACCCTGTCATTAACAAAACATTAACAGGTATGTTGTCACCACTATGTAACTCCTACATTCAAATTTTCCTTAAGCAATACTTGGTTCAAAAAAAAAAAACCCACCCCAAATTACAATTTTCTTGCTAACTCTTCATCTTACAATTAAAATACACTTTTGGAAACAACTAGTTACACAATACAACCACTTTCAGACAGGGAAGAAAGTCTGCACCACTGTATTTAACTCTTCATTTTCGATCCAGCAGATTGCCCCACTCACAATGTAATGGTTTATGGGCATATTTACTCAGGGCACATAAAACCCTCTCATTGTCTCACGTGAGTGTATTCAAAGCAAGGGCAGAATCTCCTTCCAAGACTTGTACACACACAAAATTTTCCATTAATTGCAACAGTACAACTTCTCCAAGACATCATGTTGGGAGCATGTTAAAAAGAAACAAAACCCAAAAAAATCCCACCAAAGCAAAGCAAAACCAACCCCAAACTCTAAAAAATCAAAACCTTTGTCAGCAAAATATCAAGCGGTTAGAAATCACTGTGAGAGTTCTGGGATTGCTTGTATTTGTATTATTTTAGCAATTCTGCCTGTAAGTTTAAAAGGAAAAGGGACTTGGCAGACAAGCTCAGTAACAGGCTTTGAGAATAAGACCTTGCGGGCTGAGTTTCATGCTAACAGGAAACTGCTCAGTCTGGATTTAATCAAGAGGCCATCTCTTCACTGACACAACCAGGCTACCCAAAGGCAAAGGAGTTTTCATGTTTGTTTTAGTGCTCTCTGCTCAGAGGAACACTCTACTCACTGCCATGAAAAGATGCTTCTAAAGCTCTTTGCAATTTTTGACAGAGGGGCATGGTGACCACTGTTAGTGGTACCAATAAATGGCACCAGTTTTGCACTGTTTTGTGCATCCAAAGAACAAAAAAGCTCTCCAGCTCCTGTGTCTCCTTCAGCACGGTGTCCAGCAGTCTAACAGAGACCTCAGCATCTCAGGGCTTTGGTAACATTTTCTTGGTCCTCTAAAACAAACAGATATGGCATTTTATAGTCTGATTTATGTCTTTTAAAATCTCACTTTGATTTTTCAGGCAACAGATTACAGCCTTGATAATCTGCAAGTGTAAGTGATGGGCAAATAGCTTCCTACAAGATGGACAGCATCTTTCAAAAGCAAATGTAGAAAAACTAAATGGAGGTATCCTTTCAAATCCTTATTTTCTGAGGTTATGTGTGTACTGACGTAGTGTAATTCCAACATCTTTACTAACCCTTGGCAATGCTGTACCTTCTGAGGGGCCCACTCTCTTTAAGATTATCATCTTACAGCTCTACAGCACAAAATATTACCTAAGTACTCAGTTCTTGCTGAAACAGGAGAGCACCATGCAGACCAAAACACATACAGGCTGGAAAACTTCCTCCAAACACTACCTGCTAAACTTCAGTGGGAATATAAATTAAATATAAACGCCACCATCATCTAAATTAATGCTACAGCCTAGCAAGAGGGATTAGAGACTCAAGATAAAAAGGAAAGTTAAAACACTGATCAGTACAGAACCAGGCTGCTACCCAAACAAAGATATACAGAACCGTAGTCATTATCTCAGAAATATCACTGGAAACAATTGCTCTCACCCCAAAAAACCCCAATGCTGCAGGTTTCTTCCAATGCAAATGTTATCTGTTGAGATTCTGGAAGTGAGAATCATGGAATGAAATCAATCTAATTGTTTTTCATTACGCAGATTGGAAAAAAAAAACTAAAACAACTACAATGAACAATAAGAAAAGGAGATATCAAATATTCTTCAGGCTCAGTCATTTGAAACATTACCACTCCACAAAAGATTTGTTTTATTCAGAAATTCTGCAGTTATTTTCAGGAGAATCTAACTAATACTTTAAATGCAATTTTGACCGATTTTTAAACGCTTTTCACTTTCCTTGAAACTTACAGCTTTTCCAGATAAAGAGTTTTCCACTCTGTTTTTATTAACTTACTGGACAGGTACCCTATGCTGGAATAAAAGTGCCTGAACTGCAGTAACTTGTACGTTAACTGAAAATAAAGCACTCTAATCAAGATTGTCACTGTTTGTCTAAATACGAGTCTGCTTTAACCTTCTGAAAGTAGGAATAAGATGCTCTTTGTGATTTTAACCTTATTTTTTTAACATTGCTTCCTTACACACAGATTCTCCAATACCCATCTTTAATATCTACACTCATCCTTGGGAGAAATTTAAAAAAGGGGAAAAAAATCAAATCACAGAATGATTGAATTTGAAAAGTTCCTGAAATATAAGCATCCATAATGTCAGTCTAAGAGAAGAAAAACCTAAAATATCCTTCACTTAACATGCAGACACACATCATTCAAGAAAACAGCAAGACAGATGAAACAGAAGTTGTTTAATTGTCTTAGCCAAATATTTTGCTAAAGAACAACTGCAAAGACATTAACGACTTTTTTGACAAAGCCTTTCCTTGCAACAAAGACCTGGATGGAGTTTATATCTGAGTGGAAGGAAGCGGGATTATGCCGTGGGTGCAGGACAGACAGACCCACAGCATTCATCTGACATTCATCTGCACTGACTCCCAACTCCACCACATGACCATTGAACAAAAAAAACCCTCAGAGAAGTGGCGATTTTGCCCAAACAATGCCACATAGCAATGCCTGGGCTAATCTTATCAAATGGAGTCACAAGTATTTCAAGTGTTTTTGGGCCAGGCCGTTCCCATCCCCGATGCCTCCTGCCCTCAGTTCTGTGGGCCCGGCGGAGTTAGAGCCCTGCAGAACCCGTCACTGTGCTCTGTGCCCAGCTGCCAGCATTAAAAAGTCTGCATGAGGGAAAACTGAATTTGGAGCAGAATTTCCAGCTTAGGAAAAGCGTGGCTGGCAGTGCAAGGCCTGGGTGGCCGGTGGTGGACGTCCTGCAGACAAAGGCAGCTTGTATCCTACAGTGCACTTGGAAATTAAATGAAATAAAATTCACTAACTCCCATTTCCTCATTTTGGATACTGTTTTTTAAAAACAAACAAACCCAAACAAAACCAACCAACCAACCAAACCACCAAACAAAAAAACCACCAAACCCAAAAGAAAACACACAAACCCAGAATTCTCCATGTTTACTGCACCAAACTCAGAAGCCAAAATAAGTTTATGAGCTCTTTCCTAAGCTCAAAAAAGGGAGTATTCCTGAATTTCCAAAGCTCCGCCCTTTTCCTTTCCTTTCTTGCCACATAAATACCCATTCTTGGCAGCGACCCAGAGATTCCAGGACCAATTAATTCCGCGATCACGACACAAAAGGCATTTCTCCTCAGAGCTCACAGCCTGGTTGGTATCTGTCTGAAGCGCTGGCAAACAGTCACAAAAGCTGTGGGGCAGATTTAGAGGGGAAAAGATAAAAGGAAAAAAGCCTCTTACACAAATGCTGCTGCTCAGTTAGAACTCTTTCAGTCAGGCGCTTTGCAGCTACTTAAAGCCACTTTGGGGAAAATAAGAAACAAGAGGCATTCCATGGTGCTGAGCTGTGCATTCCCATACCTTCTTGAAGCGATGCAAATTTAGACTTATTTGGATATCGGTGAATTTTGTGGGACCAGCTCTAAATGAATCAAAGCAAAAGTAAAGAAACCTAATTTACACATCACCTCTCCCTGCATGCATCTAGAGGAGTTTCAGCAAGTGCATTACTAAATTGAATCTTCAAAGAGGTCTAGGTTAAAATGGCATTGTGCAGCTCTTAAAAATGGTGGAGCTTATCCAGCCATGGGAACGTAGAAATTCCTGCTCTGAATTTACCCACTCAGAAGCATCTGTGCAGCGAAGGAATGTAGCCATATTATTCAGTGAGAATCAACTCATCCAAGAGGTTCACTGTACAGCATACAAGGTTTTTAAAGAAAAATCACCTGAATAGCTCCAAATCTCCATCTCTACCTTGTACAACTCAGGCATTTACTTTCTTGTCATTTCCTACCTACAAAAAGTTCCTTCTCATCCTGCCTCTCACCTCTCTTGCTAGAAAGACTTTTAACAAAATCAATACAAGGCTTCTCACCCTCTTCTCTTGTCTGACTTGGTGTTATCATTGAGTTAAGTGAACCTGAAATACTAGATTACTGATGTTTCTTTTTTGTTTGTTGTGTTTCACAGATCTGCAGTTCATCACAACCCTGTTCCCTTTCAGGCATGCCAGGGATGTATTATTTTTATACCCTGTACTATGAAATACTCCTTGTGGTGGTTTTGATTGGACACTGAAGTTCAGCAAGTTTAATTTAAAACCTAATTTAAAACCAAAAAGCAAGAAAAAGAAACCAGTAAGTCAGGTAAGACTCTTAGTCATGTGCATCTTACATTTTTGGAGGAATATCTGTCATCAAATGACACTAGAATCACTCTTATAACCCAGTAAATCAATGTGTCCCATACTAAGTTATCTTCCCTTCTGTATTAGAGGAAAATTATATGTAAAACTCAGTATCTTCCTCCCTTCAGTGCCCAGAAACACCAAAATGTCCAATCTCCAAACCAAGCAGTAAATAAATACTCAAAATAATAAACAGCTAAGTGAGCAGAGCACCAGGGTGAAGGCAAGGAAATGGGTTTTCGTGCCCATTTTGGCAGTACAATCAGCTCATTTTCTAAAATATTTTTACTTCTGCAGCTAAAGAAGTGTTACACAGTGTCTCTGTGAGAGAAGAGCTCTACAAAGTCTCCTGGAACTTGCATAAAGCAGGCAGTGATTAATACTGAAAATTACCAACAGCTTTTCCAGGTATGGATTACAGAGGGTCCCTAAGGATGTAAAGGCAGCTGGTGCAGCTCCCCTGTGCCCCAGAAATAGTAATTACTGCTCCTGTACACAGCCTTTATCTTAACTCCTCTTCCTCCTTCCCCACACTCAGAGCTTCCAAGTCTGTCCTGGAAATCTGGAGGAGCCAAAGCACCCAGGAACCATTACTGGGAACCGTAAGGGAGAAAAGGGGTGCTGAGTAGAGAAAACAAGTATAAAAGGTGGCAGACAGCTCAAACATTTCACTTGAGTCTGAAACAGCTTCTAGTGATTCTGATTATAGATTACCGGGTACAGAGTACAGTGCACGTGCCATCTGACGAATACTGAGAGGTTCAATCTCATAGCACAGCAAATTCTGTATTTATACAATATTTCTAAGCTGCCTGGATGTTAAAAATGACAACTCTACGCCTACCCTAAGAAATGCCAGAGGAAAGCTATTATTTAATTGTTGTTTGTAAAACAGTGGTCAGCAAAGCCCTTTGCCATGTTTCTTTCATGAAAAAATGTTAAAATACGCTGTCATTTTTTAATAAACACCAAGCGTAGCAAAAAGAGGTGATGACTGATATTACCACTAACACAGTCAGACACATTTCATATGGTATGATGATTTTTGACTACCAACAAGTATTCACTTGTCCTGTGAAAAGTCACACTATTTTTTATGTCCTTCCAGAAACGTAATTTAAATTAATTGTGACGCTCAGCATCACGTTCTGCTCAGTCAGTAGAAACAAAGAAGGTCCTGTATGAGGCAGCAGGCAACAGTGCTAAATTCAAAATGGATTTAAGGATGCCACAAGTAATAACTCTGTTGCATAATAGTAGCATGAATGCATATTACATAACCCAAAATGCTTTTATTCATCCTAATTGTATTGTTGGCTCTCCTTTCACACTGTAAAGCTTGCTCAAACAGTACACATAAATTAAATTTATACCAACTCAGGAAATCAGTGTAAACTGCCACTGCATCCAGTGTAAACAACAAGGCAAGAGTGAGAAATTATTAATAGTATGAATAGCTGGAAATTAAACCTGTAGGTGAGGGGAGATGAAATGCCTCCTGACAGAGGAGAAAATACTTAGCAGAAGTATTTTTGTGGAACAACAAATACCCAAGAAAGGCTGTTACATATCTCATAATAATTACTGCAAGCAATCGCTAATGCCAATTTTTTCTAAGCTTTTAAAAAACAGGTTAGCAATCAGTAACCACTTTTATGACCACATCATGAAAACATACCTACACTGTGTTATAAACTTCATTTTCACGGCTGTGCTTTTTACTACCTTTTGTTTTGAAACTAAGAGGCCTCTCCAGAGTGGGGGCTGAGTAGAAAAGGCAGTAATAGGAAGCTAATGTTTTCTAATATTAGGTGTTACCAGCTTGAATATTTATTTACATGCTGAAAGAGTCCAAAAATATTAACTCAATCATTAGTCCAGGCCAAACTGCATTTTTACTATATTATCTAGACATCACAAGGGATGCAGTATGGTATCCCCTGGTGTTCTTCTCCTGCACACACACCCCCCTACAGAGCCAGGGAGTGACTGTGTTTGGCTATTATATGTGTTTGCAAGCGATGGCAACGTCCTTGTCCCAGTTGTACAGGTATTTTCTCTATGAGAAATTCTGCATTTCAGCAGACAAACAGAAGCATGTGACAACTAAACTACTGCTGTGACAACTAAACTACTTACACAAATTACTGCATTCTCCTAACTACAGCACCAGTCATGAACCCTCCTCTTTTGCCCCAGCACAAATGGTGTGAGCTGGCACCAAACCCTCTACAGATATTTGTGTTTTGGTTTAAGAATGCTGCGTTGCACTTGGACTGAAATCCTTAGGCAATGGACACAAATCAAAACACATACAATTATGTGGAAGTATTGAGTCAGAATGCAAAACAAGTATAGCTTACAAGTAAGGGGGAAAATAGAGCAAAAAACACCAGATAAATCAGAAGTTGTCCATATTCGCTGTCTGTTGTTTTCGATTTTTCTTCTTTTTTGAGGGGGTTGTTGTTTAATTACCCACCAGGAGTTAACAGCATACCTCTGCTCTTCCCTGTCCTGTTCCCTCTGATCACCTGATGTTTTCCTGAACAAAGTGCCTGTTTTTGCAGGAAGAATGCAAGCCTCGTGTAAGCGTGCAAGAGTTCGTTCACATTTTCTCTGCTCCAGGGAGCCAGGTGCCCGGAGCACAGCCAGAATCAATCCAAAGCACTCCCTGGGAGGAATACAAAGGCCTAAGATCTGCCTTCCAAGTGAAACATGTTGTTGTTACTCATGGGGCATTTCCAACAGCAGCACAATGGCTGCCATCTCCAAACCAAAGACAACCACCATGTCCTAAAGGGTTTCTACTCTTAAGAAACACAAAATGCATCAGAGGTACAGCCAGAGATTACTACAAATCAAGCAAACAAAAGCAGAGACATATCTTCATAATTTTTCTTGCTGTATTTGCATGGACTATTTAAACCAGGTTCCAGATGCACCTCAGGAGCATTTAGTTAATTAATCTCTTTTGCACTGCAGACAACAGCTGATCCAGATGGGTGTACTGACTTGTTTGCCATCCCAACATCAACGCATCTCTGAAGTGTTATGAACTTCATCTGATGAGTTCTATCCACAGGTATACTCTAAACAACTGAAGGACATTCTGCACTTGATTTGAGTCAAAACCAAAACTCAATTTACTCAATACCTGCAAACTTGTGTGGGGCATAAACTATATTCAGGAGGGAATAAAAACTTAGATAGCTCTAATATGATGGTCTATTTCTGCTTTAGGATTTATAGATACTAACAAGGAGCCACTAGGATCTGGCAGTCTAATGACATCTACCACAACTCTCCAGTATGAAGCCCAAGGGCTATCTCAAAGCTTTCAGTCCTTCCATATTGTTCAACCATTCTGAGATCTTTCAATGGAAAATGTCGCTTTGTAATAAAAACATGTTGTTTTACTTGCACAAAGAGCCCACAGACTCCACAGAAAGGAAGAAACAGCTACTGGCTGGAAGAAAGGTTGAGTCTCCATAGGGAGAAAGGCAATTGTACAAAGCAGCTGAGGGGTGGGATGGGAAAAGAAAATAATCCTTTAAATTGCTTTCAGACCAAAAAAGGTGGGAAGAATATAAGAGAAAAAATAGACAAAGTAATACACTATAATAACGGGATTACTCCACAAAAGCACTTGAAATGCCTACACCTCCTTAGTGCAATTATGGCCCAGGGGCAGCACTGCTGGCTGGTGCCATATCCATGTGCAGGACGGCCATGGAGGTAGCACAGAGGAAAAAGTCATAACTCCATCAGTCTGCAATTCAGCAGAGCAAAAGGTTAGTGAATGCCACCATGCAAAGTGGCACAAAGCTTCACACCTGAGGTGGAGCTGCCAAAATCTCATTTTCATTGCCAAACCTGCTGAAGGCGAGCTACAGTCTGATGTGCAACAGATGGCTTATGCAACTAAATGGAGATAAATGTGAGAGGCCAGAAGAAAAGTCTGCTGAAAATCCTACACTCAGAGATCCCACAACAGCACATGAATCAGAGAAAAGACCTGAAGGGTTATAGTAGGCAGAACAAAACATATTTCAGTACAATTATTGGAAGTGACAACAAAAATCAAACAATTCTGCAAAGTATAAATAAAGGGTACCAAAGCAAGTCAAAGGACATTGTTCTTCCACTGCATAAGGTCTGAGGAGTGCACACGTAGAGTACCCTGCTCTGCTCAAGCAGCCTCCTTTTTAAAGCAGCTATAGTGAAGCTGAATGGGGTAAAGCAAAGGGCAACCCACACAATTCCTACTTTTTCACAGTCTAAAACTGCACAGATGCAAACTTTTGCTTTACACACACAAAAAAGAGCAAGATCTGGGCACCCAGAGTTCTCCTTAATCAGGAGGAGGTTGCAGGGCTGCTGGAAAAACAGCCTACACCAAACTCCTCTACCATGTGGCAATATGGCCCTGACACCTCCAGGGCATTAAAGTCCTCATGATTCTTTCGGTAAGTACCTGGGTTCAGTCTTATTCTGCCTCATTAAAAAAAATGAAACCAGAAATTTATAAACAGCCACACATAATAATTATCACTTTAAACTGAACTAGAGGTTTTCCCCCCTCTAACAATGGCCAGATTCTATAGAGGAAGGTGAAGAAATAACACCCGTAACATTCAGAATAACTAGTCTAAAGGAAAAGACTCTTCTCAGCAGCATGTTCGTTTTATGCCTAGATCTCAAAAATTGATGTCTTGTGTTTTGAATCTCATACATTTTTTTCTCATTATTTATATAAATGTTCAATCCTTTCTGAATCCTCCTGGACTTGGTTGGACTTGATTACTTCTGCCAGCAGCAAGTCCCTTCAGGTTAATTACATGCAATGTAAAATCACTAATTTCTTTCCCCCCTTGCTTTCAAAACCACCCTGGAGATAAAGTGCCCTTTCTCCACCCACTGTTTTGAATGCTTTTCCTATATCCTCCTATTCACTGCCAGAATGCAGCCTCAATCCTGTGTGGAATTAAACTTGTACATCAACCCCAGCTGCACCACAACATAAATATAACTGTCCTCACATTTTTGGTGTCTCCAAATCCCTTTCCACCTGTGGATCCCCATTCTAGTTCTCCTACCTTTGAGACGAGGGAACAAGCACCAGAATTGAGTGAGGAGTTACTGTCAGCTTCCTAAAAATATTTTCTAAGCTTCAGTTCACTTCCCACTTCCCTGCTGTAACTTAGTTATTAGAGCTTCCTTTCACAACTACCGTTGCAAGGGGGGCAAATGCTTCCACAAAACTCTAGACTCCCAAGAAGTCCAGGTCTTCTCCGCAGGCGGTTTTAATTAATCACTTCTGGTCCTAAATTGTTTCCATGTGCTGCTGTGCCTTGCTAAGCAGCTGCTCCTTGCTCCAAGTATCACATGTAAAGAAGATACCCACGTGATAATACTGTAAAGCCACTAAATAAATATTACCATGCAGCTCTGACAGACAATCCATCTCCCCCAACTTTTTTTAATGCTCCAAACCCTTCAGCAGCCTCAAAACCCCAGCCTTTTCAAAGTCATATTGTCCCAGAAACACTTTTCCCCCGTCTTTCCCACCTCCCCAATGAAAGGGGAATCTCCCAAACCCAGGCCACAAAGGAGGCTGAACTTTAATCCCTACCCAAATCCTACTTTTGTGCTGTGTTACATTACAACATCCAACACAGTCAGTCTAGAGAAAATCTGCAGCCACGCTTTGAAAGTTATTTGGGTGAAAGGTGCTGTAAGAATACAAGACCATTATCACTTCACTTGGATATGTTTCTACTTTCCTTGCAGTCCCTAAATTGTCAGCTATTGGTGGCATGGTGTTAAACTGAACTACAGTATTCAGGGATTAGCATGAGTTTGGTTTGGTCCAACATAAAAGGATTTCCATAAATAGTAAATGGATTTCCATTTCCAAAACATGTAATTCCTCACTAAAGCTTTAAAACTTTATTTATATAAAAGAAAAGAAAAAAAAATTAAAATTAAACACACATCCTCATCCATCAATAAAATTCTTATTCCATAAGGTGTAAAAACTTAACACAGACTTTATAGTTGAGCCCTACATGCTAGTGTACCACCCAGGAAGAATTACAAGTCACTTCTGAAGGCCACTGAACATACAGCTTTTTGGGGTGAATCAAGGGCAAAAGTACTTTCGGGAGACTGCAGGAGCAAATCGTGATACCTTCCCAGAGACAACTGCTGGTGAGCTGCTCAACCCTTCAGGAGTGAGGTTCCAATTCCCTTTAGGAATCATTTTTTACAATCTCTGATACTATCTTAATGTGGTATTAACACTAAGACATCACACATATTTTGCCTCTGCTTTACAAGACACTACACAGTCACTACACAAAGACAAGCAAGAGCGGGGTCCACACTGAGTTAGCGTTTATTTACCCGTTACACAAAATAACCCAGTTTTCTCCAAGGGGCTAAGCCATGATCTGACTACTTTGTGCTGGTTTCTTTTCACAGCTGCACCCCCTTACAGTGTTGGCTAAAGGAAATTATGTATTTTTAAAACAGCGGTAGTAAAAGATGCAAGTTCAAAGCGTGCATTTACACACATATTTTTAATTAGCTTTACCAAGGTTAAATTTAAATCCGTGTGACTAACATGCTTGCAATGCTTCAGCCTGTTCCTTAAATGAAGGCATCAAAACCCAAACTGTAAAACTAATGGTTTCTCCGGGGCTGTTCTCTGTACAGCATCTCAGCCCANTAAAACAGCGGTATTAAAAGATGCAAGTTCAAAGCGTGCATTTACACACATATTTTTAATTAGCTTTACCAAGGTTAAATTTAAATCCAAGTGTGACTAACATGCTTGCAATGCTTCAGCCTGTTCCTTAAATGAAGGCATCAAAACTCAAACTGTAAAACTAATGGTTTCTCCGGGGCTGTTCTCTGTACAGCATCTCAGCCCAGTTCATGTGCCATGTCTCCCAGGCTTTCCAATGACACATAGCCACATTCCTTGCCAACTCTTCCTTAACCCAACAAGTGACTTAGATCTAGACTAGATCTTCAGAAAGAAAGTGCCAGTTCCTCTGCAGAGCAAGCAAAATTTGGGGGTTATTCCTTTCTCTTATTGCTTCTCAAAAAAGCAAGATAACATTCAGTGATGTCAGCAGCAAGACAGTTAAGGCACTGGAGTTCAGGGAGAACTTGAAGCATCCAAGTAGTACAGTTTAAAAAAAGTCATCCTGGCTGTCAGAGGAATTCCCAGGGGAAAGAAATTACAGCACAGAATGTCACTCTAATCCTGCATGTCACAGGTAAACCAAGAGTATGCCAAAGGCAAGTTTTGTCCATGAGCAGGCTAGCTGGGAGATATCCAAAATGCAGATACAGCCAGTGCAGCAACAGAACAGTCTCCATCAGCTTTGCTCAAGAGGCTCCCTTAACTCTTGTTATACCACTTAATGTAAGAATCATTAGCAAGAGCTGCCTCTGCACAGCCCCAGGAAGGGAGGTTGCCCCTGTCTTTCCCTGGTTCCTCATGGTCGTGCTGGGTATCCCAGCCCTAACTCAGCCTTAGTAACACCACAGGATTAGAGCACTACCACCCTATCACGCTTTGGCAGCTTGGAGTGGGAGGTTTCACACTCAACTGAGAGCATGGCACTGTGCTACAAAGCCAGTCACCCTTCGAATTATGCATTTTGGATTTGGAACTAGGAAAGTAATGGACAGTAATCTTCCAGGCTTCCATTTTAAAACTCTTAATAGGCTCAGTTTCCATTTTCGAGTGTCTGTTGCACACACAGCCTCTATTAACCAGCTGATGACTGCATCCAAGACTGCTAGTTAGGATATCCCTGGTGCAGAGATCTGTGCCTAAACCAGGAAGTAAGGAGAAAAATATTCCATGAGAAGTCATTAATAAGGGCTATGAATAGTACCATGATACTATTATGCCCACAACTGAATGAAGGACAGGAGGAAAGAGCCTACTTCAAACCAAAAGACAAGCTGAATGAGATGCCAAAGCTTTCTTTTGTCTAACTGTGTACATGTCTATAGGTAAAATCATTCAGTTCCCTCTGAATACATTACCTTGTGGGTCTCCAGCACCCAGCAGGCATCTTCCTCCAGGCAAAACCAATGGGAGCACGCCCCATCCTTCTTCCAAGATAGTTCCTCAGAGACTTTTGAGTGGACAATAGCACAGCTCAGTTGCTGTAGGGAGCCTGTCAGCTCCTCGGGAGCTGCTTTTCTGCTTCTACCAAACATACAGCCAAAACTACAACCTGGCCTAGGTCTGGGCAGTCAGGACAGGCTGAGGGAACCTGATTAGAGAGTCTGCTTTAGCCAAAAGCGACCAACATATGCTCTAAATCAAGAAACAAAACAGCAAGCTGTAGCAAGGACAATGATCTGCCAAGCCCTTGCCTGCTGCTTCCACAGGAAACTACACTTGACCAGAACATCTGGGATCTAAGGGTAAGATGAAAAACAAATCACAGAGCTGGCTCAGAAGAGCCCATGGGAGGGCAGGAGCAGGCTCAGAGAAAATGTGAGGTTTTGGTTCTTCCTAAATGTTGATGATTCCAGGCACCACTTAAATCTCAACTCATAGTCAGGAGGTCTATGCTGGAAAGAAAGAAATCCAGACTAAAGCTTCTTTTCTGACACACTGAACAAGTCAGAGAGAGGGTGGTGTTCCAGGTCCCAAGTGGGATACAGATTAGTTAGCCACAAGTTGTTGTAATGTTTTTCTGTCTGAACTCTGCAGCACAAGCTTCCTGCTAATGTATGTGACTGTAGAGGTGTTTAGAAGACAAACTTGTGGTCACATGCGGTTTTCAGTGCAAGGCACTGAATCACTCGCACTAAATAAAACAAACTTTAAAAAATAAACAAAATTTTTTGAATTTAAAAATTTATTTTTAAAACACCACAAAATTCCTAGAGAAGGTAATTATCAAATAATAGCAGTGTTAAGAAAACACACAAATATTAAGTGATAGATTTGCTCCTTTTCAGCTTTTCCCTCTTTTAGCATTTTAAGGTATTAAAAGGCACCTTTCTAACAGCAGTTCATTTACAATTTTGGAAGAACATGTTTTGCTATATACCCAACATTATAATATTAAATACTCTTCGAGACAAGCTGTATTTTGAATCCATCTCTGCCTGAACAAACCCCAGAGCCAGAAGTCCAGCTGTAGCCAAAAAGAGAAAGCAAAATGTAAAAACCAAGTTTCTAAAATCTCCTCTAGATATATAATCCATGCCTAAAGAAGCCAGACAGCCTGGCCATAAGTGAGCAGAGTACTTATCTGTTATCTGGATATTTAAGACTCAAAGTAAGAGGAGTCTGTGTCATCCATCAGTAAAGCAAGAAACTTGATGGCGAGGATGGACTCTGAGAGCTCAGCAATCATTTCAGGTGTGGAGACTCAGCACTGAGGCTCGGGGAACTCCCGTTCCTGGCTGCATTTCCTGTGACCTGCCTCACTACTCACACACTGTAGGTTTCTTCCTCACTCCTTCCCAGCTAAAGTACTCTGATAGGAAAGACATTTGCAGGTATTCGGGAGCCCCTCCTGTCTGAGTGGCTCATTCCTCACTATTCACTCCCCTCCCAGGGCTGGACAGCGGTGGCCCATAACTCCTGGAAGGGGGAGATACAGCACTCCAGCTGCTTAACGGGGGCTCGACAATAGTCATTCACAGCATTTTAAAACCTCGTCTGCTTTTACTTTAGTAATCTTGTCCACCGGCCTACACCCCACCCATGCCTCTATTTTTCCTGCACCACTCTTCCCCCGCCCCAACTCCCCCACCTCTCCACTCGCTTTTCTACCCGCTGCTTTTTCCCTTCTCTTTCAACTGTTTACTGTTTCCCATAGATCACCGGCTGGAGTTCACCTCCTCATGCCATACACACTGTCAGCATATTGCTCCTGGCCCTAGAAATTCAGGTATTTAGTGGCTGATCTACATTTACAGCCACTGTTTGGCTGTTTTGATCTGCTTCTGGCTACAGTATGACTCAACTCGTCTCTGTTTCATTTCACAGGTACCTGGCTGTCAGTTCAAGATCAAAACCCCCCAGAACATTTGTCTCTTATGCTCTCGTGCCTTTTCTTCACGGACAATAGCACCATCCTCTTTGACATCCAACCTCCCCATGGGCTGCATTCACATCCTCAGAGGGAAGCTGAATCCCATTTTTCAGGTTCTTTCTGGAAACAAAGTTTTAAAACACAACATTCTCTTTCTAACCGCATCATTCAAATTCCTTGCTGTGCACCCAAGCCTTCCCTTCCAGTTGCCAATATGCCTTTTTCTCTAGCCTGACATAATGCCATTCAAACTGATGATGATTGTCCACCCCAAATCCCCCTCATCTCCTCTTCTGAGTGTGCCATCTGTCTATATAGATTTCTACTTCTCCATCCTTTTCTCTCACGAAGATGTCAGGCCATGTATCTCAGCTCCCATGGCTCTTGTAGCTTGTTCCTCTAAAGGATCCTGGAGACCTCTCAAAATCTATCCTGGAGACACCAAAACCCACTCTGTTTAAAAAAAAAAATTAAAAAAAAAAAAGGGGGGGGCATTCATGCTTTTCTCTGGTTGAACCCACCGTGTTTGGGAGGGATTCTCTCTCAGTATTTCTAGAAGATACACTTGACTTTTGAAGCTTTGATACCAATCATCAGCTAAGACGTGTTCAGACAATCCTCTTGAAATACCACGTGTGCACATTCTTTTTAGTCAAAACAGTGCTTTTGTGCAGCATCTCTCACAATCCTGAGCTCCCACTAGAGCTTTTATTATTCCCTAATACTCCAGTGCTTAAAGTCTTAAGCTTTACTAAATATTTAGTGACTGTGTATTTGGTGACAAAAGCAGTGGCTATTATTGGCATCCTTTGATGTCTAATATTAAATTTAAAGCTAAGAAATTCAGTGATTATCCAAAAGCTTCACACATCTGAAAATTATGGAACTGCTGATGCCTGCTTGCTGTAGAAGTTTCAAACATAAGAAGACATTTCTGTATTTCAATAGGCAAGTGTTTATGGTGCTTTAGTTTGAATCTTATGACTGGCCTTTAAAAAATCCATTCTCTCATAACAGGGCCAACCATTCAGTGACCCTGGATGGGTTCTTAGGATGGAGAATTTTAAGGAAGGTTTATTAGTCTTAACCTACCCCAACAACCCAGGAGAAGCTCGGTGCCTCAGAAAGGGTCAGATTGCTAAGTGGACTTTTACAGGACACAAACTGACACTGAAAAAATAATTTTTCAAAAAGTAAATCCAAGCATGCATATGATCCATAAGAGTTACTGTGTTTGTTACTGTGAAGGCTCAATACTTGCTGATGTACAAATAGGTTGTTGACCTTGAGTCTTCAACAGAAGCCTGACTTAGAGCACCATCAAAAAAATTAAGACCAACATTGCTAAATCCAACACCTTGTTAATTTAGTGCTAATGAGTTTCAAAGCATAGGAAAAAAACTCATAAACCCTTATAAAGGCCAGATTTAAAAAAAAAAAAAACAAGTCACCTGATGACAGTTCTAAACCAGCCTATTTGGCTTTTCAAAGCCAAACTGCTGGGGGTGGGGATGGTTCTTCATAACTAATGCTCTGGGTCAGAGGCTATTGATTGATTTCAGGACCACAGAAAAGCCATTAATAAAACATGATCACAAGAAGAGCTTTAATACTTTATGTTCTGAAGATCTTAAGGGGAAAAAAAAAGTCTATATGTTCCAAAATATTTTTTAATAATACACATGAGATTTTTTTTTCCTCATGAAAGAGGCCAGACTGGAAGCCAAAGTCACAGATTTATGCCAAGAACAGGTGCAGATTTCTGACACGTTGCCTCCTTCCCCACAAACAGGGCTTGATTCTGAACTGAAAAAACCAACAACAGTCACAGGAACCTGACAGTCACTGCCCTGATCTTGCAGTCCCTGATCCTCCTATTGGGATGGGCAGCATCAGCTGTGGGGATGACCTCAGGAACGTACATGCTCCCTTCCTTTGAGAACAGGACCAAGCCTGGTAAACTCTTTCTATTACAAGGAATGACACAGCCTAAGCAGGAAAAAATTCTACTTTTCTGAACTATGTTTATGGGAGACAGACATGCTCAAAGTGATCCTCACCTCTTACACAAAACCAGCTGGGAAAGTTGCAGGAGCTCAAATATGCTTAGTAGTATCTTTCCTGGTAAAAACAGGAGGCAGATATGGGAAATCTGCCACTCAAAGGAAGCAGATTTGAAATTATCTCTTCTGATTAGTACTCTGTGTACTTCTTGGAAACACAAGAAGGGGAGACTCTAAGCACTATGTGTATGCAGGACAGAATTTGCTTATTTTTCCTGACTCTGGTTTCAGTTCTGCTGTATTGCTTCATGTCACAGGAGCTTCACAAGAAAATGACTAGTTATAAATCTCAGGGCAGTTTTAAAAGCCTTTAAAATACCAACATGGATACTACATCAAGTCAACTTCTTAGATTATTGCCTTTGATCCCAAAGGAAAAAACCCAAACATAACAAAATACTATGAAAGTTACAGGCACCTCCTGCAGATGTGGCCCCAATTTCCACAGCTGTACTGATTCCAATGAAGTGAGGACATTTTTTTATCAGCTGTGGACTTGGCCTGACAAAGGTGAAGGCACTCAGCAGCGTGTCAAATCAAGTGTGTGCATTTAAGCTCATTTTACTTACCATTAAAGCCTTTGTGCTTTGAAAAACAGCACAGAATTGTAATTCTTGCAGAAATGCAATTTCTCATCTAAGAAAGCAATACAGAAATAAGACCCAAACCAATATTCCCTTAAGTTCAGAGGAAGTTCTGCTGACTTTGAGAGACCTTCACCAGTCAAAATAACACAACTGTTTGTTTTGATATCTGAGATACGGTCCTAACAGCAGAAACGAGCCACAGTACAGTCTGAAATAACTGTTAAATGTTCGGCTTCTTGGGCCATAAGCTAAAATCCTTATTTCTGCACCAAGAATCACCTCGTACATGGCCACAGCTGGTCAAGTTGTTTTCACAAGTCAAGAAAAGAGGAAGAGTCAACACAAGGAGAGTGTTATTTCAGATGACCCAGGTAGACTCGTTCAGTGTTTGGTTTGTTCTTTTTTTTTTTTTTAATAATGAGAGCAGCCAATGCTAGAAGTTAATATTGTAACAATTCCTGTGGAATTCAGCCCCCTGGAGACAGCTCCAAAGTCCATGAGCAGCCGTCCCCAATGCCCCCGTGCCGGCTTCACTTACCCCCAGCCACCTTGCTCCTTTGTTGGCAGCCTGCTGAATCTGCACTTTTTTAAGGGTGACATTGTAGACAGCTCCATCTTCTACCTCTTCACCCCCATCCTGAAATGTGGTCTGCCAGGAAAAGGAGAAAGAACGAACGAACGAAAGACAGATAAGATGAAAAGGAACGTTTTCCCCCTTCTGCTGACGACAGTCTATTCCTGGCCTGGAGCAGCAGAGGAGAGGAGATGGGCAGCACAAAGGAAACACAACAATCAAAGCAATCCAGGATACCCTTAGGTTGAGGGAACGCTGGATATATTCTTGGCAAGCTGTCCTTTCCTGTGGTATCGAGATACCCTGACTTTCCATTTAACTGTTTTTCCTAGACTAGCACATATTTTAAATAGTTGCACAAAGTATTCTAAGGAAAGAGTTTGGTTTTGATTAGAAGTCGTCTCTTTCCTCCCCTCTTTTTCTACAGCAATTAATCTCTTTCGCCTTTCATTTAGGAAAGGATTCGCACTTTTAAAACTCTTGAATTACTTCGGTAGACTTGAAACTTTGAAGCTAGACAGCATTTAAAACATAGCAACATTTTAATTCTCTTGAGAAGGAGGGATCTGAAGCGCTTGTGGTTTGCTTTTCCAAAAACCTATTATTTCAAGAACAAGAAAAAACCCGAGCAGCTTTACGGCGGGGCGGGGGGGGGCGGCGGCGGTTAAAACTCGCAAATAAGAAGCCAAGGATAATAAAGCAGAGTGCAATGTCTCCCGAACTTCCAGCGAACGTGTGGCGTACGGATTCTGCTCGGAACCGGGCACTACATCGCTGGGCACAGCGTATCCCGGTACCAGGCACAGCATCGCTCGGCACGGCATCGCCGGGCACGGCATCGCCGGCATCGGGCACGGCATCGCCGGCATCGGGCACGGCATCGCCGGCATCGGGCACGGCATCGCTGGGCAGCGGGACCCGCGGCAGGGCAGGACAAGGGACGGGACAGCCGGTTACCATTTTCGCTCTCCACAGCAGTTTCATCCCCGGTGGCTAGCCGGGCGCCTGGTCGGCCGGGCCGGGCC
>VYZQ01062453.1:10742-20742 GCA_013400655.1 Mystacornis crossleyi | reverse complement strand
AGGATGCATGTTTTCTTTACCTGGAACTGTGTGTGGGTGGGGATGCTGAACTGCTGGTTGTTGTCTCAGGTAAATAAATCTCATCTGTGGTCATTTGCAAAAATCCCATCATCAATTTTATTGTAAATCTGTGTTCAAAAAGGCCTTCAGAGGCCCACCATATGAGTGTCCACTTAAAAGTTTTATACTACAGCTTGAATTCTTTAGAGTATTGGTGCTTTCTGTGTTGGGATCAAGACACTGTTGTCCCATTGCTGCCTATTTTATCCATTTTTGAACTGTTATTTTACTCAAAACTACCATCTTCACTAGTGAGAATATTCTAAATAGTAAAAGTATTATCTCACTTTGAATAGATGATTTATGTCACTTTGAATAGATGATTTTTTTACCATGAAAATTATATTTTTTCTCATGAAAGATGCTTATTTCTATCACTGATGCAGATGATATGTATTCTTTCTCATTACACTAAGTTATGTCCTGTAATGTACAACTGGAAGCTCTGTTTTTCTGAAAGAACTTCTAGCACAAGGTGTTTGGGCATATTTCACATTTTTACAGGGAAAACTTATTTGAGCAGATAGTAGTGTATCAAACCTACTAATATAGATACTTTATTTTACGCCTACTAATGCAGATACTTTATTTTACAGTATTTGAATGGTGTTTGACCTAATTAGTGTTTTAAACATATTAACTTTTGTACATATTTAAAAATTATGCAGTGATTTGTCTCTCCTTAACTGAAGCTTTAAAAGCTGTTTTAAAGTTAAAAAAAAAAACAAACAAACAAACCCCCCCCCCAAAAAACCCCCAAAAATCAAAACAACAAAACCCCAAAACCCCAAACCAAAACACTTTTACAAATGTTCTCTTAGCTTTCCTAATTTTTTGGTCTCACACATTCAGCTATGTCCTTAATATTTGGCATTTTGATTTATTAAGCAATCTTAAGTGTTAAAGGCTTTTAGCGTACACCAGCGCAACACTTCAGATGCATTGTGCCTTGTGTCAATGATGAATTAATTCCAGCAGAGCACAAAAGTTACTATTATTTAAGCCTAGCTCCTCACCTCTGCTTTTACATCACAGTCCGGTTTTAAAAAGGCCTGCAGACCGGGCTGTGTCTTAAGGAGGGAAGGGAGGCAAATGCGTGGCCATACTGGGGAACCTCAAGTTCGTGGCATTAAGAACTGTACGCTCCGGGTGTGTCACGTCTGTGGATGAACCAGCGTGGGCACCCTACCGCAGTGCAGGGCAGCGGGCCCGGGGGGCAGCCATCTTGCGGAGCTTCCTGTGGAGCCGGGCGGGCGGCCGCTCCGCTCCCGGCGCTGCCCGGTGCTGGCCCNGGGGCCGGGCCGGAGCCCTGCGCGCCGGGCCTGGGCCGTCCGCACCGCCCGGGCCTGGCGGGGCACGGCAGACCCAGCGAGCCGGGCGTGACACGCACCCTGTCATAAACCGAGGAGGTCTGATTGCGGCACGGCGCGCTATCCTGCTGTTTGTACAAATAAAAGACCCCGTCTCGATGCAAAATAAACACAAAAGCACTGTTGTGACTATAACGGGGAGTCATATACTAATTTATATAATAAGTGGTTGTGCACGCTTTATTCAAGATTATGGCTGCAAGAAATGGCATGAATTGCTGGGTGTGTTTAATGCTGGATTATAGCAATTTGAAACATGTCAAACACATGGCTAATGCCTCATGCTTCACTCATTCTTGCGTAAACCCGCATAGCCACCATCCATTATACCCTTGGTAACAACACAATTCTGCAAGTAAATATTGTTACACTAAGTAACCTTTCAATTCAAGTTGTTTAGGAAGAGAAAATGCAATCTTGTGCAGTCAGTTCCAGTGTCAGTTTAATGTTTCAAAAGGGAAGTGGTGTAGAGAATAAGTATCTGAACAGTGACTTGCCGGCTTAAAACACACACGTGTGGAAGCACGGGCGCGTAGAAAATGTCCAGTTCGCTGCAGGGGAGAAAAGTAAAACTGTAGCTTCAAACTTAACAAGGTGCGAGTGTTTCTTTTTTTTTTTGGTACGGGTGATAGCTTGGCTACTGTGGCAGGATTAGGTGTTCAACCTGCAGTGCAACCACGCACTAAAATGATCTACAATTTCATTCTCTCTTGCAGACAGCAGCAAATATTTCCCCCATGCCTTTGTTTAAAATACTGGGTAGCAGAGCTTATATCTCACCTTTGGCACCAAGAGTTACAGAATCACAGCAGAAGTAGATGTTGGTGAATGTGTCTGTGAATGTGGGTGCGTGTGTGCATGTGTGCCTGTGTAGGCATGCTCATGACTGACAGCGAGTGTGACAGCAAGAGAAAAGAGAAGGATTAGAAAGTATGAATGCGTATAAATGTATGTAAACAGGGACCTGTATATTTTTTCTTGTCCTATTTGAATTACCAAACTTACTGCCTTAGTATCTGGCTGATACCTATCTATTTCCTTTGTATTTATTTAGGATTATTTTGGTAACAATCTGCACTACACTTGTAAAAACAAGAAAAAAAGTACATTAGTTTTCTTAGTGAGATGTTGCAGGTTCAAATTATTTTGCTGCCAATAACTCAAGTTACTGATACGTAGACACCAGAAATGATCCTCGTTTAGATATTTTCAGTATTTCACTTTGTGAGGATTTTGAGTTGATAGTACATACACACACAAGTGCATAGATTCACGAGTATATGTGTGTCTATGCAACAGAAAAGAAGGGGAAAGAAAAAGATTCTATGCTCTTGCTTTCTCCAGCAGCCCTTTTTCAGTTGCTGCCAGTGAGGAGGGGGCTGAGGGCAACCAACACAGTGCATTGCTCGAGCCAAAGTTTTAGTGTTGTTTTTAAAAATACCCTTTTAAAACTAGAACAACACGCCCCTCCTCCTTTATTTTTAACGTAAAATTATAGGGTCTCTTTTTTCTTTATAAAAATGCTTCAGTATTTCTTCCACTTCACTTCAAAATAAATTGCCCTTTCTAGTATTGTTACTCTGTAGTTTCATTCTGTCTGTACCCAGCTGTTGGATTCGGATTTGTTGTTTTCTATTGCCAGAGTAGTGTTACTGGTCATGTTACGTTCAAGCCGATTCTGCTAGCTCACAGACACTTTAACTTTAAATGTAGAGCCTGAACTACACTCTGGGGCTTTGCAAGGATACAAGACCTAAAACCCTCTGGTTAATATGAACTGGAAGACATTTAACCCTTCTTTGCTAATTGTAATGAAACAGAGAGATGTAAAAACAGGAGAAATGATGTATTTATTTATTACATTTCTGGGTGTTTTGTAATGTTTTGATTATCTAACGTTTACACCCCTTTGCCCTTTTAATGTGCCTGGCTAAATGTACCAGTGTTATTGTCTAACATTTGAATTTGTAAAAGATGAACCTGTCTGTTGGTTAAATCTTTGTTTGACTAAAAGAGGATTAACGTTTGAATTTCCCAAATTTCCAAATCCTTGTAACGATACAGCTGATGAAGTGTTTTAAATAAATTTCCACTCTGATATACATGTCTTTTTACTGAAAGTAAATATTGTAAAAATCGGAAAGGGCCGTCTGCTTCCACAGTTGTGGCATACCCACATTAGAATTTTCATATAACTACTAAGGGCAATCAGACCCTTTTCTCTGAATATTTTAAACATTGTACATGTAAAATTTATGCCTAATTTGAATACTTATTAGCTGCCTAATCTCAGAAAAGAGTATTAGCTTTGTTTTTGCCTTGTAAAATTCATCACTGCTTGTATCACATTTTCCATTTCTATTATTTTTCTTTGCTGATGTTCATAAGTGTTTCAGAAGGACTGTTTCTTCATAAACACATCTGGTGTTGCTGTTGTTTACTGGGCTATAACGGCTGCCCTCCTTTATGTTAACTGTGTTTGTGTTTAGGTTTTTTGCATCCTGTTTATTTCTGACCAGATCATCCTTAAATAACTAATCTTTTGCTATTTTAACATTTTTCACATAATACAGACTTTCACTTTATCTTGTAGGAGCTTGTTTATGATAACTCGTACTGCATTTTAATTAATATCCCGTGCACATAGTTGAAGTTGTAATGATCCTTTTCCTGCCCTTTTTTTTTTTCTTAAGAAAGGGCAGTTGCTCATACTTTGCAAGGGAACAAATAGCTAAGTTAAATAATTAGGCTAAACAGCAAGCTTTGTTTCCTTTCCCGAGTTTGCTTACACACCCTCTCCCTTCAGAGGTGTTTTTTTAAAATCACAGCTCAGCCAGGTTGTTGTGGACTCTTGTCAGTAGGTCGGGAATGAGGATGAAGGAAGGGAGCTCCATTCTGACCCTGCAAGAGCAGGAGAGGACTTTGGTGGCTCTGAGAAGAGACACTGACCTTTCCATATTACAGATACAAAATGCGCCTTGAAATTCTGGTTTGTAAGGGCACGTTGGTTCTTTATTTACTGCAAAGATTTCAACTGATCTTGGCAGGACATCTCATTGCTATCCTGAAAGTACAGTATATTTATGCAGTGAAAATGATAAAACATTTATTACTGTAGAGAAGGTAATATGCATAATTTATGCTGTTTTTAGCACAATCATTAGTGATATTCTTGATAGATTTTATTTCCAGCTTTCATATCTAATACATGCCTGGAAAATTAATTTTATATCTTTCATTTATTTGCCTATGTTAAAATTGAGTTTTAAGTCATCTTCAAGTGAACAGTTTGATTGCTGCTCATGCATAAGCTTAATTACTTCCCAGGAAGGACAGTATTAAATGTTTTAAATGTCAGAAAAATAAATGAATATCAGCCGTTTGATTAAAAAAATAGGCAATATCTGACGTGTTTGCAGCAGGAGCTTTTTCTTAAAATGCCTCGGAGGCAAAATTTTATTTAGTCACAAAAAAGGAGAAACCCATTATACTATTTATCATTGGTTGATACCATATGATTTGTAACACCCTTACAAAATTTTAATTTTGTATGATTAGCTGTGCATCATTAAACAACAGCCTTGCATAAGATATGCTGTAAAATTCTGACAGAATCAAGATAGTGAATATTTTAAATAAGGCTGTATAGTCATCCATGGTTGTCAACGCTAGATAATAGGAAATATAGAGCAGTGTGTGAAATCGTGCCTTCACTTAAACTGGTTTTATAGGTAGACTTTAAAACGTAGTCGTTCATAAATGCTATTGACCATGCTGCGTGCATGGTGTGTTATTTTGGCCGTTAAATGTAAGCACACAAAGCTTGCTTATAGAAATCATAATTCCAGTGATTAGCAGCTGTATGAAAGCAGAGTTTGCATTGCATTTCTTGGTAAACGGCTCTGTGAGGCTTTTTTCTTCTTCTAAAGATGCTGTCTGTGTAATTGGCAGAGAGGGACATCTTGATAATGGAAGTGTGAAGGTGTAACGCGTGTGTTAATTGATACTTCTTAATCACTTTTAGGTATTAAGTCATGATGCAGGAATCTGCGACAGAGACAATAAGCAACAGTTCAATGAATCAAAATGGAATGAGCACTCTAAGCAGCCAATTAGATGCTGGCAGCAGAGATGGAAGATCAAGTGGTGACACGAGCACTGAAGTAAGCACAGTAGAACTGCTGCATCTGCAACAACAGCAGGTAAGTTTGTTTTGTTTCCTGTTTGTTTTTAAACAAATAAAGGGCTGTTTTCAGAGGGGCATCTTTTCCGAGACCCTCGATGTGTGCTGAATGTGGAGTATCGTGGAAGTGAAGAGCATGGGGCATTATTTGTTGTTGTTTTAGTGCACGATAATGCTGCGATTCTAGGATCCCGTTCTTGTGGCAGTAGCATCTTGCTGATATGGCTGCATGCCACCACGCTTGGCTGGTGATTAAAATCCCGCGGCGTATTTATAAAAGTTGTGCCGAAGCCTTGCAGTGCATGTTTTCAGGAGCTGTTAGTTTACTGTGCGATTCGGGCGCGCAGGACATGGTGCGGGGCTTTCCACCAGAGGGCCACATTACTTGAGACTTCGCTTCACTTGCAATGAATTGTGCCAAAGTCGGAGCTGGGCAGTGCAGGGACCCTAGTGAAGGGACTAGAGTGACTTTTCTCAGTAAAGACACTTCGCCGTCATAGGTGTAATTTAAAAATGCTGGTTAGCTCAAAAGCACTGAAATAAAAAAGTGTTCCTGTCTGTGTGTGCTTGCATGTGTGTGAGTGTAACGTGGATGTGTAATTTTGAAAATATGGGAAAAGAGAGAAGCAGCTTTTCTGTAGGTCTGTTTTCATTCTCACTTTGAAAACATATTTTTTTTTAAAGTTTATCTGTTTGTGTCCCCATCAAGTTAATGGAGAACTGCTGTTGCATTTAAAACTGTAAAATTCAGCCGTCCTCTGGCTGCTGACACCACCTAATTACGAGATGCAATCCATTAATTTTTGTCACTGTAAGATTTCTTTTCCTTTTAAAACCTGAACAAACAAGACTCCTACTTTGTCTGCCTAAGGAGTTGTCTCTCCATCAGGGAACACAGATTGTACTAATGCAGTGAAGCCCAAACTGTTCGGTAAACAATTGAGGTCTGATTCTGCAGAGCGCCCAGTACCTGCTTAAAACTCCTGAAAGTCTTTGCTACCTCATCCTTTCATTTGCTGAGCCCACTCAGCACCTTTGGAGTTCAAACCCTTAATTTTAAATGCTGAGGTTTTTCATTACAATGTCCAGTATTGCATTAGTGGAAGGAAAGTTGTCTTCTATTAGATAAAATATTATAAAAATGCTGTTTTATAGAAACATGTTTTAACATGGTAGATACATTGCATGTGTACGGGCCTCTGAAATAACAGCTCATAATAGCTCTTAAAATGGAATGATTTTTAGTGCTGAATTAAGCAGTGTACACTAGCTACATTTATAGTAAAATATTTCAGATGGTGACAGAAAATGTGGAAGAAGGAAATAGTTGTAGATTGAAATATGAGAAGTTGTTAAGGTTTAAATCTGTGCCTTGCTTCAAATTCAAGTGTATTCTGTTTTAACAATTGAGCACTTACAGTATGATAGTCTGAAGAAGTACAGGTTTCAGTGTCTTCATTATGTTCTTAGCAGTTTTCTACCTATCTCTATATACACTATTATATATATATATACACCTTGTGTTTTTATACTCTTTTCATATAAAATTGTATACATAAAAATAGATATAAAAATTTAATATAGTTTTCATTGAAAATCATGCCATCGTCTTTATTCAGGTGTTCAGATTATAACAGAATTTTAGAATCTTTGTTGAGAAAGAGTGTAGCAAATTGGTGAATGTGCTTAGAAAACTAAATTTAAGTGAAATACTTTAAAACACAAAAGTACTAACAGAATAATGTGCCACTTATATGTTTCTCAAAGTAGCAGTCCTAGGCATGTGTAGCCAATTTGTCTATACAGCCAGAGATTCCAGTAGATAGCATTTGCAAAGACCACAGAGAATTACAACTGAAGATGAAAATATCCAGTTGAGTACTAATAACAGACAGGTTCTGAGGGGACAGGCTTAGAAGTGACAATCTTTTCTTCAAAACTGTGATTAGATCTTAAATAAGCAGACAGGCAAAGTAAAACCATGGGTACAGTTAATAGGACTCAAGAGGCATTTTATGGTAGGGTCTGCACCATAGGATTTAAATACAACTTGAGTTAGGCATATAAATCCTTCTATAAAATATGTTGATGTGAAACATAAACACTAGTAAACATACAGTAGGATGTCCTTCAGATAACTGGCATAGCTCTGTGCTACTTTTGCTTTTCTTTCTCCCTTTTCTGTTTCTTTTTTTTTCCCCTATTTTTGACCAGATGCCTTTGGAAATACGAATTAAGAGGAAAATGATGGCTGCTTTTATTATTGTCACTGTAGTAACTCTCTAAAATGATATTTTTAATTTGTGACTTGTCTGGAAAACTTTGACATGTAGAAAAACAGAGGAAAACCTATTGCACCAGCAATTATTATTCTTAAGATATTTTTATTGTTTAAGTATGTGCAAGATGTACTCATCTCATGGTTTAATGTTCTGGGTTTGGCTTCTCTGAGTCATTTAATTGGGAGTTTTCAAACAGACAAACCGAGTTTTTTATAGCTTTTTCTAAAGGAAGCAAGTAAATGATTGCTGGTTTTAATAATTTCCTTCAACTGGGCAGCTACATAAAGGGATGCTATTGCTTAAGAATAGGTTTATCGGCCAAGTAAAATCACAAAATAAGTTTTTACTGTGGTGTGAATATTTACTGGGAAAAGTTAAACAAGAGAAATTTTAGGCTATATAGAAGACCAACTAAGACCAAACTAAGTTAAATTTTTTAAGCTATATATGTATGGATTTACAGAAAGTACATACAATAAAAAAGACTTTATTATGTTCTTGTAAGCTATTATATGGAATTTGGACACTCTTATTATTTGCTTGATGAATTATGTTGTTGTGGTCTTTATATAGAAATGTGAAGTTTGACTTAAATCAGGGATTTAAGTCCTCCTCCATGTATCAAGAGAGAATGACAGTGTTCTATAATATATTGTAGTATATATGTGGTGATAAATGGATTGGGTGCTGTCACAAGTCATCAGGTCGGCTTTGAAGATGTGTGACTAGGATGTAAGCAACTTCTTATCTTGCTGTTGATATTTATAAATTTATAAATATTGCTAAAGTCAATGTAGAATTTTATTTTAAAAATATGGTGCAAACTGTAATCTGCCCAGACTTGTTTCTTCTGCTTATTTTGGTTTACGGTGAGCATTCTCTCTTGTATGTGTACATTTGAACACTTCTGAGCTTTTCACTTTCATTTTTTTCCTTGTATGTTAAAATCAGTGTTAGATACTAGAATGTATAATACATGGAAAAAGCATATCCTTGATTAAATACATTGACAGATTATTCTGCATTAGATGTAGAATTTTATTTTTATATTAAGTTTGTAGAATTAATTGTTTGTGTCACTAAGGTCAAAATAGTTGCTAAAAAACCATGATTGCTTTACAGGGTAGATTTGAGCTTGCATTTTGAGTATTCATTAAGTCAAAGCTACCAAGATAATCTTTTAAAATGTTTTATGGGACTTTATTGCTTAGAAGCCGTTTCAGTTGACTATGTATAATTTTATTTCTTCAAAGCAGTTTTATTTTGTTAGTATATCATTACTGGCATTTTATTGATACAAAATATGAGTAGTATTTCCAAAAGTAAAAGTGTGGTGCTAGCATTCAGGTTATCTTAATGATGAAAAAATAGAAGTTTTGCTTTCTTATGTGTTTTTTCCTTGTGATTATTTAAAAAAGGAGGAGGAAAATAATAGGGGGAAGCTTGTTTATTACGTGAAGTCTTGAATTAGGTGTTAACAAAACTTATGTTTCTGTGTTGGACAGTAGTTCTATTTACTAAACCACTTGCATTTTGGCTCTTTGAAAGAGAAAATAATTTTCTCATACTGTAGAGGAAGTTTGTATTAAAAAGTGACATTAAAATATGCAGCTGCTACACCTGTAGCAAAAGTTGATGCCATAAAGCATATGTATGTTAATATGATGATATGTAAGTTAAATAGAAAACTTCTTACTGCATCTGATTGTACTTATTATTACTTAAATTGACCCTGTCATATTAGGCAAAAATGCTTCTTCCTAGTGATTTAAAACAGAAGGTAAAATTATGGAAAGGTATGCAGAAGTGTTACAGGCTTAAAAGAGCAAAATTCTGTTAAGTTCATGTATAGGACTTTCAGAGCAGGTATTTCCAAATTAGCAGATGTTGAGCTAGTAGAGGAAAGTATGTGTTCCGAATTCAGGCACACATGTGGTCTAATCTTTAATTTATTATCGAATTGGGAATGTCCTAAAGTACCAGAATGTAATTTCACCAAAGTCCTGATATGCCCCTAGAACTATTTCTTATTATTAGTCTTTATTTTTTTTGATTTCTGCCTTGTGCTTCTGCAAACACAGTTTTTTCCCTTGGTGAATAATTGG
>VYZQ01062452.1:35963-51509 GCA_013400655.1 Mystacornis crossleyi | reverse complement strand
TAGGAGTTGCCATTTATTATTTATTTTGTTTAAATAAAAAAGAAAGCTATAATGTTGTTTGCAACATATTGAGAGATATCATGAAGTAGCAATGGAATACTATAGAAAAAATATGTAAGTAAATACATATACAAAGAAAAAAGCCATGATCCTATTTGTAATTTTAAGTTAAAATTTACTGAAAGTTTTGTAATTCCCAAAGATATTTTAGTGGGAAATTCTGTGTTATCAACAGTATTGTTTCCCCTTCAGCGCTCCTCCCCCAAAGAGCTGTGTATCCCCACGAATATCTCTGATTGAAGCACGAAAGTGTTGTAACTAATTTTACATTTAATGAAAACTTCTGAGGAAAATTTTTACTTGGGTCAAAGCATNAAAGCCAGTTGTTAAATGTCTCAGTAAGGAAGTGCATTGTCCTTTTTCTTCTACTCTTGTCAGTTGCAACAATTTATCCAGATGCTAGCAAGCTTAAATCCTGGAAACTTGTATATGGTCTGTGTGGAAAAGGTGTTTGTGAGTAATAACTAGAGCATGGTGAACAGCTGCACAAAGAAAAATTGCATGTGTAGATCTCATTCATTATTTACAAGGCTCATAGATTTCTTGTACACCGTGAACTGACCCCTGACCTTCATTCATTTATGCCTTTTAAAAAACATCAGTATATTGATAATAAACAAATCAACTAATTCAATTGCGAATTGTGTGAGTTCTCTGCTCTCTAGGTCTAATCCAAAACTCAGGCAGCAATCACATCAAGTGGTGATTCCTTGTTTGCCGTACACTAAATGAAAACTTGTTCCCATTAAACCAAATTTTGTCCGTTATGATTCAAGTCATTATTTATTTCCAACTTTTTGTGGAACAGCTTCCATCATCCCTTCAGATAGGTGAAAACATTTATTAATTTCAATGCAAATTAATTGGTTTTCATTCTTTTTCTTCTTCACTAAAAATAATGTATAACTTTAAATAGTCATATGATCCAAAACCAAAACTGTTTCTATATCAAACAGATAAGATGTGATGCCTCAGCCTTTCAAAACTGATTTAAGAACAAAACTCAAATGTAAAATTCACAAAAAGAAATATTTTGTTACAAATTACTTGGGTTTTGAAAAATTGACAGTTTTGGAGAAAAAAAATCTGGAAACCTTTCAACTTTTTTTAAGTGCCCTTTGCTGCACATACTGGTGTATGAAATGAGTCTATATGTCTATGAAAAGGAAGATTATTTTCTAGCTCATGTTAGCACAGTGACATGAAATTAGTGGGCAGCAAATTCTTCATTTTACTTCTCTTCCTCTTATGTAGAAACCCATGATACTCAGGGTACTTTTATTTGTGAGTTCACAGATTATTATTTTGATGCCATAGAAGTTTTGTGGTTTTTACATATCCTAAGATTATTTTAATTATCTTCATCTTAATTCTTTTTTTTCTTTTTAAACCACAATATATGTTTATCTCTGTCTCTTCTGGTATTTAGAATGAAGTAAATATTCATCATTCCACATCAAGGTGTCAGTCAAATACACAAAGGTCTTGAATCTATACTAGCAACTTCAACCTTTAAACACTGACTCTGATTTACTTAAAAATTAAATCCTAAGTAATCAATACATTCACCAAAGCAGATAGATTCTTATTTAAAAAAAAAAAAAAAAGTTTATTTCTCATGAATAAGCATTTTCTGAACAAAGACATGCTGGTGAAACACTTCTTGTGTTATTCAGCCACTAAGGCATAAATGTCTCTTCTTTTGAGAGAGATAAAAGATGAACAGTCTTCATCTGTATAACAAACATTTCAAAAAGCTACATGTGAAAGCCAACAGAAAGTGGATGAAATTGTGTGTAAAAACATAAAGGTAAAGCATAAAAGCAAAATAGAGTAAAGCTTAATGTATGAGTAGAAAAAGCAATAGCAATAGCATTTGTAATTAAAAATTAAATGAGTAGTAAAACAAAAATGTTGAATAAAATATAATGAATAAAAGAATCCAAGCCTGCAATGCAATTCATGCTCTGTAAATGCATTTGCACAATAAGAAACATGTGTCTTTTCACTTCTTTTCTGTTTTATTATTATTTTAAAATAAGACATAGATATAAAGAGGAATTTTTTCCGTGAGGATAGTGAGGCACTGTAACAGGTTGCCCAGAGAAGTTCTGGATTCCCTGGAAGTGTTCAAGGCCAGTCTGTAAGGGGCTTTAAGCAGCCTTGTCTAGAGAAAGGTGTCCCTGCCAGTGGCAGAATGGCTGGAAATAGATCACACTGAAGGTTCCTGTAAATCCAAACCATTCCATGATTCTATGATTCTGTGATACATGCAGAGACTTTAAAGACATGGCTGTACGTCTTTATATTGAAGTCTTCAGTCACTGTTTTTTCCTGCCATACAAAGCAGGTTAATGCTCTCTGACATCATCTACCTGCATTTTGTAAACATCAGCTGTTGACAGGGAGTGCAGTTGTAGCACACAATGTCTGCACTTCCTCTTGTTAAGAGGAGCTTACTTTTACTCAAATTATATAGAAAAAAGACACACATTAACATAGGTAGAAAAAGGAAGTTTTGTTTTTCATCCATGGAAGATGTCAAATGTTGAATATTGTATGTTGCCCCTGACTACCTAGTTCCTGAAAAATGCGGATCAGAGGAACCACAATGTTTTTTTTCTATTTCTTATATAGACAACACATGGTCCCAATCTTATAGATGTAGAGTTAAGTGATGCCAATAACACCGTGGTAAATAACAGTCTTTTTCAAAAATCTTCCAATTATAGTACCATAAGGACTGCTTATTATTTTACATTTGAAATAAATTAAGTTAAAGAAAAATATCATATGCAAAAATTATCTGCATGCAGCAAAAAATGGATGGAGCAGAGTGTTCAAGTGTGAACAGAAGACAACAACAACATCCAATTTACAAAGCTAACCAAAGTGTTCATAGCCTGTACTGGGTGTCTGTGTTACTTTCCTTCGTGCTTTAAATATTTTTCTACTTACTGCAGGTTTAAGATCTGTCAACTTTGTATTACAGTATAGATGTCAAAATCTGCATCTTTAAATATACTAATGAGTACTTATGGAAAAATGAAGGCGGTCAACACATATCATCTTTAACTTAATTTGTTACAGTGAAAGATCTTTAAAATCATCTCTGTGATTGAGAACATGAACCTTCATTTCTGCATAAAGAGAAGCAATGACATTGTCGTGGTTACTATAGTCCAATTTAAGAAACAGTACCCTTGAAATATTTTGACTTATTGAAGCTTTAATGAGATCAAAAACTACTGTATCTAGGTCTTGATTATACTCACAGCATTTTTCTTGGATATGCAGACATGAAGAAGAATCACAACAATTGTACTGTACTATGCTTAGAATGAAATCACGCTCCTTCTGTATAAGGAATTTTCTGCACATTCATCAATTCAGCAATTTAGAATCTGTCTCACAGTTATCTTCCTAGATGTAGTTGAGAGCAAACTATGACAATGATTGTCCCAAGACGAATGATTTTCATTTCGTTTAGACAGATGGATGGGTTTTTTTGCAGATGCCGAATATTTGTGGATGTCAGAAGTAGGCTTGTCAAAGTACTGTTTCATGAAACCTTTTGGATTTTTTCTCTTCACAGAAATAAGAACTACTGCACGTGTCTTCAAAGTGTCTTTGTAAAGCTGCAAGATGACTCAATATCCCCCACACTCCCATAATCTGGACAAATTGTTTGTGAGTTTAGATAACAAATTTTAAATACAAAGTCAGATGCAACTACAAAGCCACATTTTGTACTAAGGTTGGTTATATAGACACTATTGTGGTCAAGAAAGTAGTCTCATGGGAGACTGTATATTCTGATATACAAAGAACATGTCCATGACTTGACCATTGTTTTGTCCTTGTAGTTTCCTGTTTTGTTGCTAGCTCGTATTAAGGATTAATAATCAGGTGATTCACAAAAAATTAATATAAAAAGTTTCTATTTACATTCCTCTTTCCTACAGCATATTAATGCTGAGAAATTTTTTGCTACCTTTCCCAGTATCTGTTGCGGTGGGAACTCCGCAAGCCTCCCTGGCAGACAGCTTTGCTCGTAGAAAGAATCAGGAACAAAATTTTTGATAGATGTTCATAGATATTCTTTATTCTTCCAGCCACCTCATGTCCAGGGGTTCCTTCACAGACTGCCACAAACTGCCCCAGAATCATGGGAACGACCGCCTAAGTGCAGAATTTTCGCGGGGGCCATTTGAAATGGCCAGTAGGGGACAAGATTTGGGTACATGTGACCAGGGAACAGGGAAAACCCGTATGTCCCAGGGTAGGCTCCCATCCCAGGGTCCAACAAACATCTGCTTGTATTATAATCCACAATTTAACAAGCTTGTTTGAAGGAATCACCTTTGATTTTTTGTCTAGGATTTCCTATTTTTAAGTTATCTGCATATACCACTATGGGCGACTACGTAACACGGTGACAATGGTTTTATAACAAGCTAATGCTAAACTTGAGTAAAGGTTATGAGTCATTTGTTGACATTTCCAAGCAAGCACTGACATTTGAACTGCAAAACCCAAGCCATACAGATGCTTTTCTGTCAATTTGGTGAAAAGTGTGTCTATCACCAGCTTTCTTCATGCTGAATATTCTTGGAAGAAATGTTCCACATGATGTAGTTACATAGAAACAATATTTTGCAAATTTTTTTTCACTAAATATCTTGTTCATCTACCTACCATGGCAGTCAGAAGGTACTGTTTTTCACTGTATCTAATGAAGTATTTAACAATTGATTTTCATTCAACATTTTCCATTAGCACATCATGTATCATCTAGCAAATCACTTATGTAGTGAGTTATGTTTAATGCTGGTATACCCCCTCCCTCAAGTCAGGTGAGCAGTGCTGTCCCTCAAACTAGCTGCTGTGGTATAAATGAAGATTATGTGCTGAGATTTCCTACAGACTGAGCATGACCAGACACCACTGACATGTTTTACGGTGTGTCTAGGAGAAGACTGGCTTTGCAGGGTGGCATGCCTTATTGGCTTTCCTAGAGACACTGCTGGCTGCAGAAGGTCATCCTTCAACAAACAAGGATGCCAGGAACAGTGATATTCACTTGCGTTTACTAAAAAAATCCAAATTTTAATAAATTAGGTTTATTAAACAAACAGGAAAATTACTTAAATTTCTGGATAGTTTATTTCTGTGAAGTTAAAAAATATTCCAGGTAAGTGGTACAGATTTTCTAACCGTGTCTGTGGAGAATAATTAAATAAACCTGTTTAAAGAAAGTCACAATGAAAGCTTAGCAAGAATTTTAAATTAATGCATTTTAGATATTTTCAGAAAAGAGGTCTTAAGCCCTTGAGGAAACCACTGTTAGCACCTTTCTCTTTTCAACTCAGTCTGCACTAAACATGATTTGTCACAGTAAGGACTTCAAGCATAAAGAGATTCCTTTTAAAAATATAAAACCTCGAATGATCTTTCTGAGTTTTTTAGAAGGGAGGGTGACTTGAAGGCAAGAAACATTTTATACACTTGTTTTCAAGTTACGACTATTTTATTTTATTTATGAATTTGATCTTGAGTTCTGATTCATTCACCCACACTACTTTGCTGTGTCTGAAGTCCAGAAATGGTAAAACTGTTTATTGCAGATTGTAACAACCTATATGTCAGAGAGGTGGAAGGAATTTGAGACCAAATTTTCCCTTGAAACTTACTCAAAGAAAAAATAATGTATTATTCAAATATTTCTTGATAATTTAAAAAAAGGTTCTGATGGCTTTTGAAGAGCATTAAAATTTCAAACCTACTTGGAAGAAAAGCACAGAATGGGCACGGCATTAGAGTTTATTATACACTTACAGAAAATAAGAAATAAAAGACAAAAAAAGCACCTCCTTTTACACTCAGGGCCAACCAGTTGATTTAATTTCTACCAGAAAACTTTAAATAGTTTCTTGATGGGTGAGATGTGTATCAATTACATCAAGCAATCAAACTATTGATTAATAATTAAAAATTCCATTTGGGTGGAAATGTAACCACTGCTTTCAATACTCTCATGAAATCTGAATTGCACCAAGGACTTTGTGAGCAAGTGATATATTGACAATTTTAAAATGCAGAAATTAAAAATATCTCATAAATAAATCATTTAAAATTCTATATACTATTCAAAAGCTTTTGTCAAGTATGCAGCTAATCACTAAATCAGTAAAACAGATGTATGGAAAAATCTTATGTCTATGTCTGCTGCCTTTTATTAGTCAGAATGGTTCTTGCAACAAAACCTTTCATGGAAAGTGTTACGGTAGAATGCTCATTGAAAGAGATTTTCTCACATCATGATATCTTATCATTCAAATAAGTCCTATCATGCAATTTCCCAATCACATTTTAAACTCAGTGACACAGAAGTTACTCTGTTAGCTGCTTTGTTTTCAGGTGTGCAGAGTAAGACAACAAAGGTGTTGGGTGTTTGGGGGGTTTTTCTCTGTAGGAATAAGGGAGAAATTCAAACCTATGTCATATCATTTTATAACGCCATATCATTATAAAAGTAAAAAAAAAATTTATAAAGATGGTTTACTGTATCTGAATAGGATAAACCAATGGGTAATTCTTGAAATTTGACAGTGTGATCTCTAAGGTGTTAGCTGTTACTCCTTATAAAAACACTATATAGTCACTAATATCTGTAGGAATGTTTTCACATTAATATTCAGTTCTGGAAGATGAGAAAACCAATGCTGATATTTTCTGACAGCAACACATGAGCTGGAGCTTATTGATGGAAGAGACCAAGGCAGCAGTCTCTAGGGGACCCTGTTTGAGCAAAGAGCCATCTTCATATGAGTCATCTAACCTCAACCATTATGCCATACAAGAACAGTTTTAATTGAGAGACCAGGGTGAATTCGGTAGTGCAACTGTCTGCCTTCTTCATTTTCCTTTCTTATTCTACCTCACCTGACAACTATTCAGGAACCATCACCCACTGCCCCATCCTCATTGTTGGGCTGCTTATTGCCAGGCCCTTGAGCACAGGGCACTGAATTTTCATCACAGGAACTGATAAATTAGGGGTGAAAACCCACCTGTAAGGCCTCAAGACCAAATGTATCTGAACTGGGTGAACAATGGTGCTTTGTAGGCCAGCAGGTTTTCCTTCAGAAAACCTTTACTCCTCTCTCCCATAGCTTGCTCCCATCTGTCCAGTTGCAGAACCTATGGGTTCTGAACAGGGGTTATCTTGGAGCAGCCCGTCTGGTCCAGCAAGGGCGGGAAATGGTGGACAGTGTGCTGAACACAAGCCAGCACAAGCCACCCTTTAGCAAAGCAGTCCAAGGGTGTGCTGGGCTGCATAAGGAAGGGTCTTGACAGTAAAGCTTGAAAGATTGCTTGGAACTGAATCTGCCAAGGGATGCCGCAGGCAGGAAGGGCTTCTCTAAATGTCTATGTGGCAAAGACCAGGGAAGATATGAGCCCATTGCTGAATAGGGCAGGAGATATGTTGCCCTGGCTTCAGGGATAAGGCAGAAGTGAAAACTTGCCTGCAAGGCCACAGGAAGATACCAAAACATCTTGCACAGCAGGTTTTCCCTCTTTGGGGCGTCTACTTTCCTGGCTGGGTGGCCAACAGTAAATGGCTTCTTGAAACACAGTGACATCATGGAGTGTGACTGAGACATCTCCCCAACCTTGCTGCTTTTCAGCAGCCACAGGCTCTGTCCCTTGGCACTCTGTCCAGGAGTCCTGCAGGCACACAGGCAAGATGAGTAGGCTCCAGAAGGATTGGGGTCTTGCTCTTTAAGATAGAGAGCAGCAGCACTGAGCAAAGGCAGCCTCTTCCAGTCTCCTCTCCCATCTGCCCAGTTGTGAGACCTGTGGGTCCCGCACAGGAGCTGTTCCAGGACTGTGAGTGCCAGGAGGGTGCTGGGGCTTTCTAGCACTGAAGGCTCTCTGCCTTTCCCTACTGTGCCCTGTGCTAAACTGGGTAGTGTCTGGGTGGCATTATGGGGTCTTGGGGGCTTTGGACACAGCAGGTCTTTCCCCAGGGTCTCCTGAGAGCCTGCCTCAGGGCTCTCACCCATCTAGCTTGAGCTCTTACAGAGGTGTGGAGAAGACCAGGCCTTCCCTTCCTGCTCTCCCTCCATCTCTACCTCCCGCCATGCAGAAGACCTCCAAAGGGTCTGTCCAACCTCCTTCTAGGTCCCAGTGGGAGCCTTTCCAACCTAGGGCCACATGGGCTTTCCCTACTGCACAGACAAGAGGTTTCCCCAGCACCTCACTTGCTTTCCTGTGGGCAGTGTGGGGAGAAGGCAGGGGTGTAGGGCTGCCCTTGGGGCTAGCTTGCCCACAGGGCACCTGCTGCTGATGCTTTGAAGCCCAGAAAGTGACCCCTACCACCCCTATCCCACAGCTTGCTTGGGCTTTCCTTGCTTTTCCCCTCTGAGGGCCAGAGAAGGCCCGGCACCCAGACACTTTGCATGTCTCCCAGGGCAGGACCAGGTGCGGGGCACTGAGGAAGCCCTGGAGGAGAGACTCTGCTACAAGTGGCAGCATGAGCCAGCTGCCGCCAGCAGGGCCGTCAGAAATGGCAGTAGCAGATGGCCTATGCCCCATCTGCCTGGGTGACCTTGAAAATGCCACATACGTGGAGGTCTGTCGGCATCTCTTTTGCTTCGTCTGCATTCAGGAATGGGCCAAACTGGCAAAGACCTGCCCACTGTGCAAGCAGCCCTTCAAGCGACTGCTGCGTGCTGTGACAGTGGACAAAACCCACGCGGAGTACGTGGCTGGCTGGTCTGCCTGTCGCCAAAGGAAGGCATCCAGGATCCAGAGCAGATCCCGCACTACAACCTGAGTTGCAGGCATACTGACATCCAGGCCTCCATGGGAAGGAGGGGGACTCTAGGGACAGACGGATTGCAGAGGGATCCAGTAGCTGTGGGACCCTCTGATGTCACTTCCCAGAAAGCTGCTGCAGCCAGCACTTCTCGTGAGGGAACACCTCCGAGGGAACACCACCACAAGGGAGCACCTGGCCAGCCCTGCTGCTACACCAGACAGGCAGGGCTGCCACAGCTGCTGAAACTGTCTGACCTCTTTCACCTGCAATAAACAGCCAGGTGCTTTCAATTTTGAGATGTGTATCATGATTTCAATCATTCTGCTGCAACAGAAGATGTTTCTCTTCTGCTTTCCCTGCTTACCACTTCCAAGCACCAGGGAAGGGATGTCCAAGGCCTCTGCCCAGCAGCTGCTCTTGCTGGTGCCTCTGTACCCAAATTTCTGGCCGTTCTTTAGCCCCTACTCTGAGTCCATCTCTGACAGCAGTGTCTGAAACTTCTACCACGCAAGTTCCCATGGCTGTAGCTGGCAGGCAGGAGGGGGCTTGTTATGTTATTCTAGCTAAAGGCTCTCTGGGAATGGGAGTTCAGATGCAGTATTAGAGAGTCTGTATTGAAGAGAAGCCTGGACAGCCTATATCCAGCAAGAAATCAGGAGTAAATCCACATGAAGTAGCTTTGGCTACTTTCTCCACCATGAGAAGTCACACACAGATACAGAAGTGCCCTGAACAACAATGTTTAAGAAAGGATCAATCCACAAACTATCCAAACTCATCTTTATCTATGAGCATTTTCAAGGAATGAAAACATACCAGCACTGACACAGAAACTAAACTGTAAACCACAAGAAGACACAATGCACAGTTCTCCTTGGTTTGCACCTACAAGACTTCCCAAGGCATGGATAGTTGCTCAGCATTGACACTAACCTGGTCAACCGCAGTGAAAAAGTCTGAAGCAAGCTGTCCCCGTGTTTTTTTCTGGTCCAGCAACAGCCCAGCTCCTCTGCTTTCCGAGCCGGGCATGTGCCAAAGCAGCTCTGCAGACGGGATTCTGGGGGACAGCAAGCAGCAAAGGACCCTGTCCTCTGTACAGGACAAGCAGAAAAGGACTCTGAGGAGGACTACTGGAGACAACTTGTATGTGGAAAGGTGCAAGGTGAGGGCCCGGAGCAGATCTCTGCAGCAGAGCTCCAACTTGCACATTGAGAAGATGTCGGGTTCTGTACAGCAGTGCCTGGTGGTAGAATGAGAGGCAGCAGGCCTCACCTGACATGAGACAAGTTCACACTAGAGAGGAAGGGCAACCTTCTTCCCTGTGGAGACTTCCCAGAGTAGAGCAGGGTGCCTAGAGAGGCTATGCTGTCTGCATCCTTGGGGGTTTTCAAGACCACGTTGGGGAAAGCCATCAGCTGCCTCATCACACCTTCTGGCTGAGCAGGGGGCTTCACTGCGGACCTCCTGAAATCCTTTCCAACCTGAATTTTACAGTGAGCCTATGATTTTTATTTTCTCTTTTCATTCTGCTTCCTCCCACATCCAGTTGAAACCAGATGGAGATAGTTAAAAAAAAAAATTATTTAACTCATAATGCAAGTACACAAAAATAGATGTAGTCGTTCAGATTAGTATATACATCAAGGCAAGACTTCATTTTCAACAGCGTTGAATATTAATTTTCTAGTGAATAATAAAAATAAACATGTTATTTATCCCTCAGATTTTCCTGGCTTCAATTATTGTCTGCTGTGGAGATTTTTTAAAATATAATTTGTAACTCAGTAACTGCACAATGTGTGCCTCTGACAAATATTTTTCCAGAATTCCTGCAGAATCTTGTAAAAATTCTGGCAACCATAATATAAGTCATTTGAAGAAAAGACTTCTTTGGTTTGTTTGAATCTACCCAAAATTATACTTTTCCTGGCCTCATTTCTACATCAAAATACATTGTTATAAGCTGATTCCTATACTTGATCTCCAACCCCTTGTGCCCCACCCTAATGCTTGCTAAATGTATTTACTCTTGGTGTATTCATTTGAATAAGCAAGTAGTGAAGAACTGTACATTTTATTTTCAGGAGCAGCTGAGGGAGCAGGGGTTGTTTAGCCTGGAAAAAGGAGACTCTTGGGAGACCTTATCACTCTTTACAGCTGCCTGAAAGGAGGTTGTACCCAGGTTCAGGTTGGCCTCTTCTCCCAGCCACCTGGTGACAGGATGAGAGGACATGGCACCAGAGGATGTTCACGTTGGATACAAGGAAGAATTTCTTCATGGATAAGGTTGTTAAGCATTGGAATGGACTTCAGGGGAGGTGGTGGAGTCACCACCCCTAGAGGTGTTCTGAGATATGACTGGACACGGCACTTAGTGCCATGGTCTATTTGACAAGGCGGTGATTGGTCAAAGGTTGGATTTAGTGACCTTGGAGGTCTTTTCCATCCCAAATGATTCTGTGATTCTGTGATTTCTACCAATTAGCAACTGATAGAGATAAGGGAAAAAAAGAAATGTTCTCTGTTTACTAAATGAAACGTGTGTTTCTTAGGAATATTCCAAGATAAATATTTCATCATTTTACTGTCTACTTACTGCAGGGTCTGCCAGAGAGTAACAGGGAAGACATCCTCTTTCCTAAAAAAGTCACATTTTATGATGCATAGATTTGAGAGAGTTAGACCTGTAAATATGGAGAAATTACACTAAATATATTTTTACTTTTGTCAGCATAAAATGTTGTAGTAGAGCGTATGGTTTCTGTGGTGTTACTGCCAATTCAAACCTCAGTAGTGATTTGGACTTGTTATAAATTGTAGAACTATGGATCCAATAGCCTAGATATTTGATGTTATATCCAAGTTGTGTTAACACATATCTCACTGTTTAAGTTTACTGACTAACACATAGTTGGAAGTGGATTTGATCAAATATATCATCAAAATTTACCTCTCATTTCTCGTATAAGTAATCTCCTAACAAAAAGCAATTTTGCCAAAATCTTTAACAAGCAAGTGCTAAGGTCTACGAAAGAAATATCTGCCCACCACTGGTTTTTACTGTCAGAGCTGAGACTATATAAGCATATTATCCAGGGAGAATATTTTTTTAAGAGTTGTTTCTAACAATTTTAAAATTTGGGGTTATAACCTGAAAAATCCCACAAACAAATAAACTCACCCAAACAAAAATTATGCTTTTAAAAACAACTTAACCTGGAAATGGGTTCAATTTTTTTTTTTTTTTTTACTATATAAAGGAAGAGGAAAATTAATTTTAATTACACTGAAATGTTTGTACTTGAACCCACATGTACTACATAAGACAGTATGTATCCCAATGATACAATCAACATACTGTAATAACATGCTATGCCTTGGTAAGAATGCTCAAATCACTTCTTTACACTTGTGATCATGATGAGTACCGGGATTTTTGTGCACAGGTCTCTCAAAATGCAGCAGGTTGACTAACAGTTAAGATGCTACCAGTCATATGAAGGAGGTTGTAGAGAACTTGTTTCTTACCTTTTCATTTTTATTTCATTGAGAAAACAAAGAAAAATCTTTAGAGCTGAGACAGCTTCATAGTTGGAACACACCAGGAGAAAATCAACTTAGATTATACAAATCTGTTAATAGAACCACAGAGTAGCCCAGGTTGGAAGGCTTCTGTAAATATAATCTCCTCCAGTGTTTTGTGGGAAAGGGAGGCTAGAAGAGTTTATCTAGCACCCCCTGAGGAGGTTATTCCAGTGAATGATTGTTCTTACTATGAAAAGCCTCTCCCAGTGGAACTTGTACTCATTGCCTTTGTTTTCTCTGCATGGCTCCTTGTGAAGAGAGACCCTTCTCTTTGTAGCTGCCCTTTGAATCCTGGAATACTGTGATGGTGTCCCTCATGAGCCTTCTCAACTGAGATGAGATCTAGGTCCTTCAGTGTTTCTTCACAGGTCAGGTTCTCCAGCACTTTGGTCCTTGTGACTCTCCTCTGGACATTCTCCAAAGTCTGTCTGCGCAGTCAACACAGTCTGTCTGCGTTTTTGTTCAACTGTGAAAACCAGAACTGAACACGATACTCCAGATGAGGCCTGAGAAGCTCTGAGTGGAAAGATAACAACTTTAACTCTGCTAGTAATGCCCCAGTGAATGCAGCCTGGGGGGACAGTTTTTTGACCTGACCCATCAATTTAGCCCCAAAAAATCCATGAAATAACAATCAAATAATTGTTTTCTTTCTCTAATATTAGAAAACAAATATAGAGTTATAAATTTTTAAAGTCTTCTCTTACTATGCTAACTTCTTTTATCCCTTTCATTCGTCTGAGACACTCAAATTATAAATAAGGGTTCCATCATTATGCTAAAAGGTCTAGGCAGGTCTTCTGTATTACGATTATTCTTTCAGTATCAAGCCTGGCTGGAACAGCCGTGACTAAAGTAATTTTATAAAAGCCAAAATGTTTCCTCAGAGGCATATTGGTTTCAATGAATTTTTCAAAGGAAGGTTTTCTGCATTCAAGGGCTTCCTGGTCACCTCCAATGAGAAAGAGTGAGGAAAAGAGATGAATTAAAAACCTCAGGTATTTCATTGAAAAAAAACAATTTTTGACAGAATTCCATTGTCAAAAGAACATTTGTGGCCATTCCAATGTGGAATAGAAGCAAGGTTTGAGGTTTTAAAGGTTTCTTTTTCTGCTAAGGTCTCTACCACATGTGATGACACTTAGTGAGAACCATCATTTTCAGAATATCCATTTGTGGTTCAGTGAAATCATTCTCTTATGCTGTGAGTTGTCTTGAGACACAAAGAATTACCTATACTTTGATACCTGTAACCAAAACCTACAACATAACTGAAAGTGAGTACAGGAAATAAACTATAAATTTCATATTAAGGGCTGTTTATATACTGTCTGTTAGCAAGGAAAAGAGCATAATGATCCTTAGTCATTGCTCCATTCTGGGGTTCACTTCAAGTTCTAATGCAAAAAAAAAAAAAAAAAANAAAAAAAAAAAAAAGGGCAAAGCTTCACAGGCCAAGATTTATGCCCACTGTTACCTAGCAAAGTGACATGATTTAACAATTCTGAGAAAATATTCAGAAGAGTATTTCCACTTTAATATTATAGTAAATGCTTTTGATGCACAGATTCTCATGGAGCCTTACAGGTGTAGGGGATTTGATGGGCTGCAACTAAGTAAACTGAGGGAATTGAACAAGGTCCTTACAAAAGCACTCCATAGTTTTTGAAAGAACAAGTCTCTGCTGACTGAAGAAAGGCAAATGCTTCACCCACCTTCACAAAAGGGGCAAACTCACCAGTCTGGGAAATCAGAGATGAGTCCATTTTACTCAGTCCAGCAGTAAATTGCCTCTGATCAACCTGACTGTCTTCTATGATAAACAGATTGGAAACATGATTGAAGAGAGAGAAGGGGATATCATTTACCCTGTGTGACTGAAGGGAAAGTAGGGGATATAATTTACCCCAATTTTGTTACTCTCTCAACAGTGGCTCCTATAATTTTTTTGTATCCAAGTTAGAAAGGCCCATTTGAGGTTTAGATTGATGGGCCAGATGGCTACACAACCCATCTGTTTGGATGACTGGGCTCAGAGGGTACTGGTTAATGAGCTCTACTCTACCCAGAGACCAGTAGCAAGTGGAGTAATGCAGAAATCTACCCTGTGGGACCACTCTTGCCTAAGAACTTCATAATTGATGAGGTGCGGTCTCATCAAGCTTGGAGATGACACCAAACTGGGGTAACTAGTCCATATGCTCGAGGGTAGGGCAAAGGGACCTACACAGACTGGAAGAATGGGCCACAATGAATCTCACAAAGAACAAGGGCAAATTAAAACTGCTATACCTGGGAAGGAAGAGCTCCTTGAAGTGACACGGAGGACTGATGACAGCTCTAGCAGACAGCAGGCAGTGCATGAGCAAGCAGTGCTCTAGCACCAAGGAGAGCCAGCAGTCTCCTAAGCTGTACTTACAGGAGTTGAGACAACACTCAACTAGAGGGACTGATATTGAGTTTTGGTCAGTCCAGTGCAGGTGATACATTGATAAACAGGAAGAAGCTTGAAGGTAGAGTAAATTCTAAATGCCTTTTACCTTATAAAGGTTCCTAAAGGGCCAAAGTGTAATCTGCACAACATGGCTGGTCAGTCAGCACGAAGGATAGTGCCACATGCTGTGCTTGACTAACTCTTATTATTCTATACTTACTGCTTTATAGTGAGAGTGTAAAGCCCCCAAATTGATAAAGGTAAAAATTGTTCCATAAAAAATTATATTGCTGTAAAAGCTAACTTTGTCTGGGAAATGGCACTAATGGGATTAATGACAGAAAAGCTGTGAGAAATTCTTTGTGCTTTATTTCTAGAAGGCAACTGGGGTTTGATTGATTCTTGTGGCACTCCTGCACAGACTCCCCAACACTACCTCATGGAAGAGTGTCAGAGCTCTCCCCCAGCATGGGGTTTGCAGCAGGATCTGCTGGGAGTCAGGTCCTGGCACAGCTGGCACATGCAATCCTACAGCCAGGAATGGAAAGGAGGAAGGGAAGAAGGGAAGAAGGGAGCGGGGGATGAGTGACGGGAGGGTGGTGGGTTTGTGGTGCGGGGGGTGGGGGCGGCGGGTGTGCGG
>VYZQ01062452.1:18197-34795 GCA_013400655.1 Mystacornis crossleyi | reverse complement strand
AAGGCCCATCCTTTGAACTAAAATTGTTTTGATGTGACTGTGGGGAGTAAGGAGAAGGACTAGTCCTAAGCAAAATGCATACTTCAAATGTAGCTCAACTTTGTTTAAGACAATAAGAAATTAAAGAAAAACAAAAAAATCTGAACATTTATTATAGTGTAATTATGCTAATGCATAACTTCAAAGACCTGTTTGTAAGTTTATGTAGAATGGTTATAAAGCATGCAAAAATAAATGGAAAGTTAGCTGCTTCTCTTTCTTTTCTGAGAATGTGCTTGTTTCATTATCAACTTTTTTCCCTTCACAGCACATTTTATAGCCAAAGTGTCATTGCATTAAGAATTTTAGCTTCATTTGCATAATGCTAATAGCACAAAGGCAGGTTTGCTTAACTATCCATACAGGAATGGTATTGCTGCAGCTCTGGAAGAAATGGATCCACTTGTTAAAATAAAAAAAAAAAAAAAAAGTAGCTGATATTGGACTGTCAGCCAGAAACCGATTTTGCTGCTAATGCAGTTTTATTATCTCAACTAAGCAGACATGTGTCATTAATTCAAAAGAAAACATTCCAACAATCCTCTACCTCATGATGCTTTTATTGTGTACTGGGATGGAGGGTATTACTGAAATAATATGACAGGACTTCAGTGGACAGGATACAAAAATTCAAAATTAGAACACACTGTTGCATTTTATTTTCTCCTTCTTAAAGAGAAAATAAAAAAATCTTTGCTGTCCCCCAAACAGAGTTTCAAATACTTGACTCTTAAGATGAAGCCAGAAGTACAGCATGCCTGCAGCATGCTTATAGCTATTAGTGGGAATTCAGGGCACAGAGAGAGGCAATGAAGATTTTCTTAACGTTACTGTTAAGGGATCTTTTCACCAGGGTGAAATGGTTAAAACAATCCTAACTGCACTACTGACATAAGCTCTGCATCTTGTCCGTTAAGGAGAATTTTAATCGTTTGAAATTGTATAGATTGGATTCTCTTTATGCAAACAAATAAATAAACAAAATAGTCCTTTAACAAATTTATGAAACAGTTCTACTTGCAAGAAAATACATCAAAAATTTTCTAGATATTTTCTGACTTTATGGTAGTGACATAATCCATATCCTAAAGGAAAAAAGATAAAGTTAACCCTATTAGGCAGCTTCTTCCCTATAAAAAGAATATTTTTTTTTAGATCTTCTACATGGTTTTTAGCAACTTGATATTTGCAAACAAAAATGGGATTGATGTGGAAAAGTTAGCATGAAGCTCTATAAAGCACAAAAAGCTATACTTACTATGAAGAAAATTCTAATCACCCTGCAAAGAATGTCTTTCAGGTTTTCTTCATTTTATCCAGTTGGTTTCTGTAGTTTTTATTAACATAAAAAAAAAAAAAAACAAACCTAAGCCCCACCAGTGGTTCTCAGAAGAAGTAGCCTACAGAAAATATTTTTACCTGTATGTGTATATTATGAAAGCATATAGGATCATCTTTAGGTGCACAAAAAGAAATTTATCCAATTATTGGTCACAAAAGAAGCCTTTTGCTTTATTAAAAGCATCTAATAATTCTGAAAAGATTTTAAAGTTTGCTGAAATATGTAAATTGTAAATAGTGCTTACTGTTTTAAAGTATGGGATAAATTACAGGTCATAGGTCTAAGCAAGGAAATATATGGAAGGACTGATATCAAATAACAAACAAGCACTAACTGTGAACAGATCTTTGTGAGGAACTTCAGCAATATGATATAGGAGTTTAGAAAAAAAAAGTTTCAAAAGCCAGTAGTCTCCAAAGAATTTCACAAAAGAAGAAAAAATAAAATCTCTTAAGTAATATTCTTTTATAGGGGAGAGTGAGTTCTTGATCAAAAAATAATTAGCTTCTTTTAATCAAAAATTACCAAAGAGTAGAATGAAGATAGATTCTAATAGCACCATGTGGCCCAAACCTGTCAGAATTAAAGGTATTTGCAGTGGGTAATTATTGAACTATGTTCAGTTGTTTACGTGAGAAAAATATGACCAAATGTGTTTCAAGCAGATATTTTCAGGGGAACCAGGAGCACAGTGTGCTTGTAAAGTGTCAATTCAGAATGCTGTTTCTTACTAAGCATGTCAAAACCAGTTAGCTATATTTGGTAGAATTGTTTTTTCAACTTGCCTGTAATTTAATCTATATTTTTTAAATGGCTTAGATAGATTGTTTGTATCAAAAGTTAAATTTTCATTTCTTGAGGCAGATTTTTCTCACATCATTCTTGTTAGTCAGCACAAATACTTAATAAAAATTTATATAAGGTCTCTTGTAAACTGAATACAAATAAAATGTGAGAACAAAAATAGAAATGTCCAGGTTCCTACGATGAAATAAAGAGGAAATATATCCTGTTTTTAAAGTTGTTTTAGATCTTGAGAAATACAAAAATGTCCTGTTACCCTACTAAATTTGGGCATACATGAGACAAGAACAGAAATAAGATGTGACCTAGCCATCTAAATACTCCTCTTCATGCTGCAAAACAGATCAATGCATCTGTGCCAAGAATTTCATGGAGAGAAAAGAATGCTTCAAAACTGAAGCCCAAAATGTCCGGCTCATGTGTAGGAAGTTCGAGCTGGATATTGGCAAAAAGTAATCCTGTTATGTTGAGACATGATTGGTTGCTCAAAATAATACGAGACTCAGGTTTTACAGTATTAATCTACTTTTCTTTCAAAAGTGAGCCAAAGATCACTGTTTTCTTTAAAATAGCTTTACTTTAACTATGTTTTTTTTTTAATATATGTATATTTAAACCACTGCTCCACAGCATAGGCAACCAGAGGATTCCATAGTTTACTGCACTCACTCATGACTTTGGGCTGTAGAATTTAGTTCTAGCAGACAGAAATTATGTTCGGTTTATATCCTTCAATCCTTCCAGACCGAAGTGTTGTATTGATTTATTAATAGTCCGTAATTAACACGTAATCAAAAAACTCGGTACTTATGAGAAAAATGAAAAATATCAACAGAACTATTGGACACTTGCAATGTTGATATAGACTTGCAAATATCTTAACACCCTTTGCTAACCAACTCAAATGGCTGGCTTACACACACATAGGTGCACATACACCCAGATGGGTTTGCATGTAGCTGACAGCACCTACCTGCCTCGCCCACCCCTTTCCCTCCTCAGGGTCCCCAAGGTTTCTCTGTGCTGTGTTACTGCAGTGTGCCAGTTGGGACCACAGAGAAACCCTTTTACTTGCGATAGTTATTTAATACTTATTAGATCTACCTCCAGCTCTCAGGACTGTTATGTATTTTATATTAATCTCTGCCAGGCCAGAATAAAGATAATTACTCCAACTCCAACTCCAAATTGTTTTGAGACTACATACAGTTATAATGAGTCTCTCAGCATGAGAGTTTAGCTTGCACGCTTCTGTAAAATAAAAATACATGGTTTCAAGGACCTTAACATAGAGAAAAGATTTCGGTCTGCGTTCCCAACACCCTCACTAATAGCTTTATGATTTGAGCTATTTAGAAAGAAAAGCAGAGATCCTTTCACTTATATTGTGAAAAAAAAATTAGAATATCTTACTGAATTCTGTGCAGAGCACAATCTCTAAGACATGCTTGAAGAATGCCTGAATAAACTAATTCTCTTGAGCGTGCACAGAAGCAGGACCTAGTGACTATGTGACTGAACTGCCAAGAGCTACCGTGCCAATGGAACTTAGTTCATTGAGAATTAGATGGTGTATGAGTACTTTAGCAATGCAATGAAATTCTGCTTAAAATTAGTTTTACAACAGATATTCGAAGTCTTCTTGTTTTGTTTTCTGTTTCACAAATGAGGTCTTTGGCCTCTCTCTCATTTAGGAAACCTTCTTGAAAATACCATGTGTTTAGAGAATCTAAATAATTTTGATTTCTGTAAATGCAATAGAAATGCCCCCCTATACTTTTCAGAGGTGATATAGTTATTTCTAAAAGAAATAAAAATACATAAATAAAATAATATAATAAAATAAACTGGTTTTGGGTTTTTGTTTGTTTTCATTAAGTAAAGCCCACCTCTTGGGCTGTTATTTCAATATATTTTACTTAGGAGTGTAATAGCTACCTATTTGCATTGCCTTGATTATTATAACTGAGATTGGCAGTAATATTCTTAAAAGATATTTATCCGTAGTTGAGACTAAAATAACTGTGCAGTTCAAAGAATTATAAAATACACTTTCATTTCTGTTTAGATCAAAGATCAGATATTTGCTAAGTGATTTTTTTTTGTTAGAAAATGAGGCACCAAGCAATAAAAACTGAGGTAGAATCAGCATATTCACAAAGATGCCAGAGACGTTGTTTCGCAGGAGCTGTATATGTACAAACAGCATTAAGGAAGACTCAGGAATAAACAGCTATTATAAGTTTGCCTTCTGACAACAAGGAAGTCTGTCTCCTTTCCGGAAAGAGTTTTCTTAGCTCCAACCATATTTCCACGTGTAGCCCAAACCCAATTTATNTTATTAGCTCTACCTCCAGCTCTCAGGACTGTTATGTATTTTATATTAATCTCTGCCAGGCCAGAATAAAGATAATTACTCCAACTCCAACTCCAAATTGTTTTGAGACTACATACAGTTATAATGAGTCTCTCAGCGTGAGAATTTAGCTTGCACGCTTCTGTAAAATAAAAATACATGGTTTCAAGGACCTTAACATAGAGAAAAGATTTCGGTCTGCGTTCCCAACACCCTCACTAATAGCTTTATGATTTGAGCTATTTAGAAAGAAAAGCAGAGATCCTTTCACTTATATTGTGAAAAAAAAATTAGAATATCTTACTGAATTCTGTGCAGAGCACAATCTCTAAGACATGCTTGAAGAATGCCTGAATAAACTAATTCTCTTGAGCGTGCACAGAAGCAGGACCTAGTGACTATGTGACTGAACTGCCAAGAGCTACCGTGCCAATGGAACTTAGTTCATGGAGAATTAGATGGTGTATGAGTACTTTAGCAATGCAATGAAATTCTGCTTAAATTAGTTTTACAACAGATATTCGAAGTCTTCTTGTTTTGTTTTCTGTTTCACAAATGAGGTCTTTGGCCTCTCTCTCATTTAGGAAACCTTCTTGAAAATACCATGTGTTTAGAGAATCTAAATAATTTTGATTTCTGTAAATGCAATAGAAATGCCCCCCTATACTTTTCAGAGGTGATATAGTTATTTCAAAAAGAAATAAAAATACATAAATAAAATAATATAATAAAATAAATTGGTTTTGGGGTTTTGTTTGTTTTCATTAAGTAAAGCCCACCTCTTTGGCTGTTATTTCAATATATTTTACTTAGGAGTGTAATAGCTACCTATTTGCATTGCCTTGATTATTATAACTGAGATTGGCAGTAATATTCTTAAAAGATATTTATCCGTAGTTGAGAGTAAAATAACTGTGCAGTTCAAAGAGTTATAAAATACACTTTCATTTCTGTTTAGATCAAAGATCAGATATTTGCTAAGTGATTTTTTTTTTTTGGTTAGAAAATGAGACACAAAGCGATAAGAACTGAGGTAGAATCAGCATATTCACAAAGATGCCAGAGACGTTGTTTCGCAGGAGCTGGATATGTACAAACAGCATTAAGGAAGACTCAGGAATAAACAGCTATTATAAGTTTGCCTTCTGACAACAAGGAAGTCTGTCTCCTTTCCTGAAAGAGTTTTCTTAGCTCCAGCCATATTTCCACGTGTAGCCCAAACCCACTCACATTTCATTTTCAAATTGTAAACCTGCCTAGCTTTGCACAAATTTGCTGTGTTCATACTCACATATTCAAACTGTGCAAAATTAAACCATTAAAGCCATAATATCTTATTAAAAAAAACCAAACAAACATACAAGTTACAACAGTATGCAGGTTAAAAAATTGTTTTGATGCAATTAAAAAATTTGCTTGATAGGTAGCCTAAAGTAACAGATCATAATGGTGTCTTGGAATGAAAATGAAGCAGAAAACTTTTTCCCATGACCTGTTTTACTGTGAGGTAAGTGCACACAGCTCCTATAGACTGGCTGATGTGTTGTGAGCTCCTACACTTCTTGATCACAATGTATTTTATGTGCCCATTCCTTTAATGACACCTGGAAAATAATGTAAGTCAGACTGGTTTTGCCAAAAATGAAGAGAACAGGCTGCTTCTGAGTGAGAACTTTCTTGTTAATTATGGAACTGTTGCCTTTGAGACTTTCTGACATAGTTGTTGGCACAAGAAGTGAATTTAAAACTGAGCCAGGGAAAGAGAAATATGGCACTGCCAGTGGCACATCACTTCCTCAATACGTGGCTCATTCACCAAGAAAAGGATTCCTAGATTTTTTTTTTTTTTTGCTACTCTAACTGATTTTAACTTTCTACTCTAACTAATTCATCTTTTTCTTGACCTCATTCTCACTCATTAAAATTAGCTGTGAAGATCTTTTAAACAGTTCTGCAGCGCCAAATAACACTTACAGTCTGTTGCTTGTAGATGTCCAGAAAAACACCAGATGGTTGATTCTGGTCATTCCAGTTGGGTATTATATCACACCTGAACTGTTTTACAACAGAGATGCCTTAAGATCTTTTTTACTTACTACTGTTTTATTGAATAAAGAGATGTTTCATTTCTGATAACCCCAGATAAAAATCCAAGAAACTCTAATAAATCAACTCATCAGTTCTTCTGGCTCTAACTTCAAAATTTCTGAGCTTTAACCCAGTCAGTTTGTTTCATCCCAATTGAATGTAAATATTTAAAAGCATCCTATTACCTTTAAACATCATTTATATCTTGACAAACAGAATCCTCAGATATTAACTCAGTCCTTTACTTTTCCATAACTTTTCCAAATACAATTTCCATAATCAAAGTATTTAATAAACTATCTAAGAAATTATTAGAAACATTCACTTCAAAGAAGAAAATCTGGAATCAGATTCCAACACTGAAAGCAATATACTTAAAATCTATAGATAGACAATATTTTCCACCTGCAATAATCCACTATAATCCCTTTACTTAAATACCACTTCTTACCTACAATTTTGGGGATGTGTAATGTAAAAAAAAGTTTCTAGCCAGGTGGATTAGAAAGATAAACCCATCTTAAAGTCCCACTGATTTTCAAATTCTTATGCTAGAACAAAGTCTCCTATCTTGACTCAGATGTATTACCAATTGCAAAAACAGATTGTACCTGTGTCTCCAGCAATAACTGTCAGTGACTAATTGCTGAGGTTTGTAGTTTCTGGCGCTGGTATGGCGAGCTGCAAACCTTCCCGGGTAGCGCAGCGGGGCTTCCTTGGGGGGAGAAGCTGTCCCACTTCCCGTAGCCCCTTTCGGGTGGCCCCGTGTGGCTCCGGCTGCTCTCAGCTTCTGCAACACGGCGGCGATATAAGAGGCGAGAAGGCTCCCCGCATGGGGGCTTCAGAGGATCTTTATTCACGCGGTCCCAAAGACAGACAGGACCACATGGGCTGATTCCCCCAGGCAGGGAGACCGTCATGTGGTAAGGGGCTGTGTTTATTGTGGGGATGAGGGGGGTGGAGAGAGCACATGGACTAATGGTCTCAGGGCACAGGGGCGGCACATGGGCGGGATTAGGGTACAGAACAAATGGGGAGAACCTGAGGGATTGCTTAGGAGTAGGGGCGTGGGGGAGGGAGGACAACGTGGGGAGAGCAGGCAATTAAGCAAGAAAAGGAGCAGGAAAACACATCACTACAACTAATTACAGGCAAAGACGGAGCAGGGGTGAAGGATAACATGTTTTATGTTACCTTATAATGAATATTTCTAAATTTTTTATTTGGCTGGCCATTATTATTCCATACATCACCACTGCCAATTCTTCTCATTTACCCTTCCCTGCCTCTCCGTTTGTTTTTCCTTTTTTAACCCCTGCACTAATGATTCTAAGGCAAGGTTATAGTTACAATTTTTTTCTTTAATTTATTGAACTGATCTTTTGTCAAGTTGGCTAAAAATCAACTACACACACAGAAAAGGATAACCCTTTAAAGTATGATCATTTGAAAATAAAGGTCTCTCATGTATATTTTCATTTTAGAACAGAAGTGTTTCTTTAATGCTTTTCCAAGTTTTTCCCAGGAACTTAAATTATGGACTTAAGCTACTTTTTCATATATTTTGAGGAATAAATTATTCTCCCTTCAGGTTAAGAAGTTTCTGTTATTAACTACAAAAATTTATGGTTTTTATTTTTACAATAACTTATAACAAAGCACCAAAATCACCAAAGCACTCTGGATGACAACAGTCCATAGGTTCTTTCTAAGTCTGAAAAGCAAAGTGCACAGAGATCAAAAGCAAGGAAAGCATGTATTGTCTCAACTCTTTTATTAAAATTCCAGTTTCTAAGCATCAGTTGGTGCACATGTATCTGGCCAGCCTAAATACAAAGTGTATTGTGCTTGAAGGAGAGAAGTTTATATATTCAGAAAATTGAAAATCTGTGTTCTCAGCTGTATAAGAGTAAATGTACTGCTGGCTAAAAGACTAAAAAACTTATCTCCTTTCTAAAATGTGCTTCACAAAGATTTTTCTTGTTGATGATAGAGAGTCCATATGAAGAGCTTATTGATCTGTTCATTAGGAACAATACAATGAGTAGACTTTCAGCTCTCCACAACTTACCACGCTTAATGCCATTAATCATATTATGTTAAGTGGTTTATAAGCTTTATTTTATGAAAGCTTTTAGCTGTATTTGGGTCCCCTGTTAAGGTATTCATACCAAGAAGATTATCTCTAAAAGATCCTCAAGTAAAACTTTGGTCGTGATTGGTAAACAACACTTCAACTCAAGATTTCATCTGCAGTTTGGAAATTGGCATTTGATATTAATGGTAGACTGATCTAATATATAAGCTCTAATTTTAATTCTGAAGCCAAGGTTTAATGCTTTTCAAGCAAGCGAAATATACAAAAAATTTTATGATTCTCTTAAAAATTCTTGAGTACTTTGGTGATACATACAACAGCAGAGACAAAATGATTTAAGACTGCCTGGAAAAGGTAGTTTGCTTGTTTCTTTCTGTTTTTATGTAAATAATTTAAAATTTATAAACTAAAAAAATATGAAAAAACATGGAGCTGGTGAAGAGGGATAGGAAAATTGCTTGATATCCAACAATTTTATTTTCTATGCAGCATACAAAATGGTAGAAGGAAAAAAATAATGAAAATTATACTATATTATTGTATTGGTGAAAAAAATGCAAAAAAATGGATAAACTGATGGGACCGTTCTTCCAAAGGGATGAAATAAAGTTGGTTGTTTTATTTTATTCTCTTGATCATACTTTTGATCAGTTTTACTTTCTGAAAGATACAATGTCAAAATCTCTACACTTATGTGAGTGTTTTGGGAGAATCATCATTTTCTGACAGGAAAAGAATTCTCTCTGACCTGCTGTTTGGGTAATTTTTGCCCCAGTCATGTCTATCATCCTCACAGTGGTTTTCACTCTCTCATGCCATCTCTTATCTATCTTGCCTCTGTTCAGCCTGAATATTCCCTATTGGGAGGGCTTATGTTTTGAATCTCTTGGATGATGGATGTTTTCAGAGCATCAGTAGTGAAAAACTTTCACTTAGATCAGTCATACACCTCTGGGTACATGTTTGTGTTGTCAGAGTCTGACTGCCATTTCTTTTCTCAACATCTGACCATAATACAACTTTTTACCTCATATTACAGTTATGGTATGCAGTGACTCAGAGCAGAGGGATTTTCCCTTCTGCAGCTATTATTTTTCACTGCTCTTGATGCTTAGTGACAGCTTATCTGCACCCAGCTCTTTTTTACACAGAATACTTAGAGCCAATATACAAAAGGAATGTCTGACCAGCAGTTTTTAGAAGAAAAATATTTATTTATGCACAGTTCTGTTTTTAATTAAATACACATATTTATACAGCTCTAAGTTTTCTGAAGAATAAAAAAGTAAACAAGAATATAAAGCCCACAGACTCTGGGTTGCACTATCAGGGAAATTTCCAGAAGTCTTTGTTTAGTGCAGGTAACTTAGACATTTACTTAGTTACTGTGTTATCAAGGCCATGACACCATTTTTTCCCATTCTCACACTGTTTGCTGAAAATCTTTTAGCTTTTCATCCAAAAAAGTAATGATCTTTCTGATAGTGTTCAAATGCAGTATTGTGCTGATTTATTGAAGCATATTCTGAATTAAAATTCTAACTTATGTCATTAAGGAAATGAGTTTATGACAAACTAAGGTCCTTGTGACATGGATCATTGTGCTAATGATCAATATCTCAGTCTTGTAGAAAGTGCTGCTCCTGCAGAAGGCATTTATAGATGTCAATTACAAGCCATTAAGTTGTCATTTCAAGCTAGTTTATTGCAAATTCATTAATATTAGCTGTTTCAGACATTTACTGTCATATACAGACATTACAGTCATATACTCAATCATGAATAAAGTAACATACGTGCAACACAGTGTTAAACAAAACAACTGAAAAACTCACCTACGTATTTTTACTGATGGTTAAACAAAAATTTTTATAAAATCCATGAGGTGTATGCAACAAAGTTTACAAGAATACCCAAGATAGGCTGTGTTAAATTTGTGGAGATAACAATATTGGCTTTTAAATTGAAGTTTTCTTTCCCTTTTATAGGTCTAATTAGCATGCTTTGGTTCTTTGGAGAAAGGTCATGTTCTGACAAAAGCCAGTTGTCAGACTAGGTAATAGAAGGATCTGTGACAGCACAGTTTAGCATGTGACCATTTTCACAGTGCTTAATAAGTTATTTTACAGAGTGATTTCAAAGAGAATGTGGTGGATTAATGAATTTTATAAACTTGAGAAATACTTTTATAAGGTCATCCTGTGATGCTATTTTCCTTCTGTTACAACAGATATAAAATAACACAATTCCAATACAGTCACATAGAACTAACTACATTAATAACAATGGGGCATATTGTTCCAAACTTTTAATTTCTTTTTCCTTCAGAATAATACAATATGACCATAAGCAGAAGACAGAGACTGGTTTCCAGTTTGTACCGAATTAGTACTTATTGTTTCAAGCAATGAAAATCCATATTTTAAGTCAGAAAACTTTTATATTCAATCATAACAGCGAATACAACAAAGTAGGTGGTGACAGAATTTTAAAAAATGGTCAGCCTTTTAAATTACATACTTTTTTTTAAGACTAACTTTTAAATTTTAAAATCCATCCATCCATCCATCCATCCATCCATCCATCCATCCATCCATCCCTCCGCAAAATTTAATTATTATTTTTATTTCCCCATTTTGTTTTATTACTTAAATACAGCGATTATCCAGGCAACTCATTCATCTACCTGTGAGCTGAGATAATAGTACTCTCCGAAAAACAGTTATGTATTGACTGGTTGTGTCTTTGCAACACTAAGATTAAAGACCCGAGGAATATTTTAATATTCCTGGAACTGTTAATATCTGTAGGAGACAGACTTGAGATAAAAGAAAAAAACCAAACACACTCAGTGCAGTCTGAGACATAACGCTTTGATTTTGGAGAACAGAGGCTGAAAGTAAACAAGGGTTGACTAATCAGGGTGGTACCATATTGCATTTTTGTCTCCAAGCTATTTTTCAAGTTGATTTTACAATTTTGTGGAGTTCCTTTATGGCTTGCTATGCATTATCCCTGTTAGACCAATATTTCCAGCTATATATGTTACATACAGGCATGTCCTGACCGTAATGCCTCTCAAAAGTCCTTTGTAATGTCTTCTTTCATTTCTCAAAGCTGCATTTCTATCTACTCCAGAAATCTTCAAACTTACTTTCTCAAAGAGCTAATTTGGTCTGAAGTTTTCTCTGTAATTTCTGTAAAAATAAAGCTAAGTTGCATTTCTGTGGCTGGTTTTATTGATTGCATTTTTAAACATTGATGGCATTTTTAGGATACTTGAGTATTTAAATGCTATCTAAAAATTATTGTACTGTATTGAAAAATTAACATTAAATACTAGACAGGTTTTTTGTTGATTTCTTCCTCCATTCTCTGCTGGTTTTTTGTTTGTTTNTTTCCTGGAGAAAAGACCAAGCTTGAGTTTTGTGTTAATATTTTATTTTTTTTTTTTATTTTTTTTTTTTTTTTTTTTTTTTTTTTTTTTTTTTTAATGTAGCATTAATTCCTCAAATTCCTATTTCTGGCTAAACAGCAAATACCTGCTTCAATATTTCTGTGTCAGATAAGTATAGAAACATGAACAAGACTACAGCTTACAGAACAAGTACAGATTCCCATTGCCATAGGGTGAGCTGAGAAAAGAAATCTGTCAGAGACTGAAATGTAATTTGCACCACAGACTTTAGAAATCTTCTCATGCTCATTGCTTTCTCTTTTATTTTCTCCTAATTCTATGATTTTTCCTTATTCTTCCAATGGCAGTTTTACAGAATCACAATAAAATAGTATTTAATGAAATTTCATGAGTCTTCAGGAGTGATGCATCAGCAATCTGGTTTACTCTACTACAAATGCTGACCCCAAAATAAAGAGAATGAGAGTTAAAATTAAAAACCACAGTTATTCAACTTTAGTCCTATTAAATATACCATTGTTCTTCCTATCTTCTATACAAGTAGTATAATTTAATTAAGTAATTCAAGTGTAGGACGGTATTAGTGTTTAATTTAAAGAACCATTTACAAAGACACACTCCCCCATGTAAACGCTTTCTTCATATAAACTTGCTTTTATAAAACATCAACAAGTTTAACAAAGATTTTGCTCAATAAAAACAGGTGTGATCCTTGTAGATTAGAAGGAGTCTTTTATTGTGTTGGCTGCCTAAATGTAGGAAATAATTCTGAGGGTCAATTGTTTCTGTTGACCAGTAAAAAATTAGTAAAATATCTCAATGGTATTTTTTAAATTTAATGCAAAACTTTCTAATGAGTTATAAGTAATAAATAAAGAAGAAATCAGTTCTACTCTTAAAGATGCCATAAAACAAACTCAAGTGGTAGCTTGCTATGTCAAGAATATTAAGTAAATAAACCTAAAATAGGTTAGAGTTAGGAGGAAAATTCTGTTTTAAGAAGTCACAAGAACACACCAAGGTTTGAAGACACATACAAGGGTACTGTATACACTTAAGTGTGCTTTGAGCTTATACTAGCTCTAACAATGGGCTCCACTTTAGAAAAATAACAAAAACAAAGGAAAAAACAAAACAAAACAAAATAAAGGTCATCACAGAATCATGGAATGGTTTGGGTTCAGAGGGACCTCCAAAGGCCAGTTCCCCTGCCGTGGGAACCAGGAAGCCAGGATACTCCTTTCATTCTAACTGGGTTGAAATGCGCACGTTGACAAACGGGTTCGCTTTGCTTTCTTTTGGCACTAACACTCTTCATGTAATAAAGTTTACTCCCTGTGTAATTTAGATTTAGCAGGCATTGTGATAAAGGACACTCCATTTCTTCACCACTGTAGAGCAAGAAAGTAGGACTCAGAGTACTGTGAGTAAGGAATTAGACTGCATCAGATATTGAACCAAGTCTTGCTAAAAAAACTTAGTGATTTAGGGGAAACTATTTAGTGATTTGCATCCCAGTTAATGATTACCATTTAAAAGTAAGGCATCTAATCAAGGTTGTCTAGAGTTAATGGAGAGAGAAAGCACCTGAAAAGGGAATTCATTATTTCTATATCAAATCTTGCCATTTTTTCCCTCAACTTTAGCTCAAAGAAATTGAATAGGAAGGATAATTTCCACCCTTTTCGTGCTTCATCTTCTTTTGCTAGTTAAGAATTTTAAACTTTATGGAGAGAGAACTGTTGGCATCTTGTCAATGCTTTATACTGTATATCAAAAATTAACTGGTAAATATGAGGATTTCATAGAGTAACTGCATCCCCAGTTTTCTACAGCATCAATTTAACAGATCAGGAAAATACAAAAATTTCATTTCAAATATTACAGGGTATGATTGATTAATTTGAGAAATAGCATCTGGTAATTTAATTGCAGTGCATGTTTACCATAAAGCATCCTATAGTCTGCTGCATGATGTGATAAATATTTTATAATAATCAGAATATAATGTATTCTGATATAATGGTTTTCTAAATAGTAGCAAAAAAGCAAAACAGTTTATCTCACATTTTCAGTATTAACAATGGTATTACTAGACTTGTTTATTGAGTCAGTCTTTAAAGAACCTCTTTTAAAAAGGTGGGTGTCATTTCTTCCTACATCTTGCAGTCTAGTCAGCATCAATATATGCTGTCAGCCAGCATGCCCTGCCTGACCTGTACTGCTTCCTTTGACACCTGTAGTTTATAACTGTGACTTGTTCTCTTACATGGTGCTTAAACAGTTAAAGCAAAAGTGGTTTTTTAACGTGTTTCTCACAAGACAGCCCAAAAGTTCAAAAGATAACAAGAAATTCTTGCTATTAAGGAATTAGAAAATGTATTTGCAAATATGTATCTAATGGCAGTTGTCAGAAGCAATTAGTTTCAAATACATTTCACAGTTTAATCATGCTGTGAAATGCTTCTGAACTTTAAGGATTCAGACTTAATAATATGATACAGTTTCCTATTAAAGAGCATGAAAAATACTGGAGGAAGATTAATTGCCACAGATTAAACTAGTATATGGTATTTAGGTCTCATTAATTAGTTTATAAACTCTGACTCCTCAAAAGAGTACCAACTAGTCATATAATGACCCCAAATCCTGGAATTTTAATTTAGCTTTATTTTAATGGAAGACATCTAAAATCTTCCTTATTTAGCTTTTCTTTTGAAGGTTCACATGGATCATGGGTCAACTAGTTAATGATCAGACAGAAATTACCATCTGCATGAGTGTTCATGATGAGTTTATGACACAATGATTGCCTTTATTGTTATGTCCTTATTCAGCATCCTGGCTGTTAAGAGTCACAAAGAATAAATCCTGAAGAAGCATATAGATTGTCTGAGTTTAATAAGAGTAAAAGAGTTTTAATTTGAAAAATGTAATTCAGGGAAGCTGCTAACAGCAAATGGAGACAAAAGAGTGATATTGGAGATGAGAGATATACTGAGATGAATGTGTAAAATGAGAAAGGGAGTATTTTAAACATTCAGGTAATGGAATGGGCCTAGTATTGATAGGAATGGATATTTTAAAAAAAAGAGAGGAAAAAAAAAGGGAGAAATGAAAATGCATCTCATACTTAAGATCAGATTATAAAGATGAACTACACGGAAAATAGTAATAACCGAGATTTTTATGACACATATTGCTTAACTGTAATATACGCTTTGTAATGTTGATGCATGGGACAGTGATCCCTAAGAAACTAAAGAAAATTTCTTCTTGTCTTTTATTGATTCAAACCATCAGGTCATGATGGCAGTGGTTTCTATAGAGGACCTTTTTCCCCTTGCAGAGCCTGGGAAATGTATGTAAGCAAAAGATGAAAATTGCTGTAAGATTTGTTGATGGCTGCTTAAAAAACTGTACAAGAGAAATTATTGAGCCACATGAGAGCCTCCAATGAAGGCCCATTACAGTGACTAGAGGACTGGGGCATCACTTACATATGGAAAAGTTGAGAGAACTGGGGTTGTTTAGCATAGACAAGAGAAGGTTTAGGGGCCATCTCATAAATATGTACAAATACCTGGAGAGGTGTAACGGAGATGGAGCCAGGCTCTTCTCAGTCATGCCCAATACGGACAAGCACCGATGGGTACAAACTGAAACACAGCATGCTCCCTGTGGGCATCAGGAAAAATGTTTTTATTGTGAGGGTGACTGAGAACTGGCATAATTTGCCCAACACTGTTGTGGATGGAGTCTCCATCCTTAGAGATACATGAAAGCCATCTGCACATGGTCTTAACCAACAGGCTGCAGGTGACCCTGCTGGAGCAGAGGGCTTATAACACATGATCATCAGCGATTCTTCTCAATTTCAATCATTCTTTGGTTCTCTGATTGTGTGATACAGGCTAATTCACATAAGATCACCTTTTCTTTTCCACTCAGGAACATTGGTGGCCATAAAGCATTTTTAACTCTTAGTATATTGTGATAGATTGACCTTTTGTGGACAGTTGTTCACAAAGCAGCTCTATCACTCCCCTCCTAGAGTGTGTGATACAAGAACAAGGGGAGAAGACATAACAAAAAAGCTCATGGACTATAATAAGGATGGGGAGCTCACTTACTGATCACCATCAGGCAAAATAGACTTGGCTTGGGGAAATTAATTTAATTTACTGCAAATTAAACAGAGCAGGATAATGGGAAATAGGAACAAACCTAAAAGCATCTTTCACACACTTCTCCCTTCTTCCCAGGCTCAACTTCACTCCCTGCTTCTTTCCCTCCTTTCCCTAAGCAGCCCAGGGGAATGGGAAATGGGGGTTGGAGTCTGTTCCTCACACATTGTCTCTGCTACTTCTTCCCTTTCACACTCTTCCCTTGCTCTAGTATGTGTGCCTCCCATGGAATATCCCTTCACAAACTTCTCCAGTGTGGGTTCTTC
>VYZQ01062451.1:0-25782 GCA_013400655.1 Mystacornis crossleyi | reverse complement strand
GCTGCAGAGGCCTCATGTAGCAGGGGGTGCTGGACTCTCTGCCCTGCTGGCCAGGAGAGGATTGCCACTTCGGTCAGTGCCTTGGCAGCTTTGTAATCCCACTAAATGCATGGTACAGGCCTCACAACATGCCCCGGAAGTTTCCCTTCCTGCCTCATGGTCCCTCTTTGCTGGCCACGCAACTCGACACTGCAGCCCACTGCTCCATGGCGATGCTCAGGAAACCAGTGAGGGTGTGTCTCCCCAGGAGAAACTGGGAACAGAGGAAAATATTGAGGGGGTTAATATTTTCTTTTCAGTAAAAAAACCTGGCTGTGCTGGCTGCACGCTGAAGTGCCTGAAGTTACACATCTTTTCTGCAGGGTGGTTTTCAGCTATCTTGTATTTAAAGATTTGTGAATAAAAGTGACCCAGGTCAGGGAAGTGACTTTCAGGCTGAAAATAGATATTCACTCTCTGTGATCTTGCAGCTGCCTGGTATTTAAGGTAATGTTTTCTCCAGGCCTTTTTTCCCAGGCAAACACCAAGGAGGATAAGTAAAACTCTAAATCCTTTTTCAGGATTCTGGTCCCTCCCAGAGAGCTTCCAGCTGAGCACAAGTGTTTCTGTAGTGTGAAAAGGTGAAGGAAGGCAGGCTGTGGTGTGAAGTGCAATACTGCTAAGGAGGTACCCATCTGTTTAGCATTCTTCTTGGCACTTCTGAGGCCACAGCTGGATACTGGGGCCAGTTTGGGACTTTCCAGTGCAAGAAAGGCTTAAACACCCTGGAGCGACTGTAGGAGGGGCCATCAGGATAGTCAAGGGGACACAGGTTGGCAGCCAAGCACTGGGACAAGGACTTACAGAAGCAGTAGGATCTCCATCTTTAGAGATACTCGGACTTTGACTGAACAAGAGGCTGGAGCAGAGATTCCCAGAGGTTCCTTCCCACCCCAGGTATCCAGTGGGTCTTGTTGCAAACTGCTAGAAAAAAGCAAGACTCCAAATCTTCCAGTGTTTCCCAGTGTTTTGTGATACCAGGTCCAAGAGGGAATCCTGCTGTAGGTGACAAAGGGAAAAGGCCCTTTGCTAGGCTGTGATCTTTGTGTCACAGTGTGCTTCCCTGCATCCTCCACCCATACTTAAGAGTTACTGAAATCTTGGTTCTTAAAAACTGACACCAGCAGATGGAGAATGCTTTTGGGTGGTGCTGCCAGTTCCCAGTGTGAATTAGGAAAAAATTATTTTCCTTTGCAAAATGGATGTGGGAGATTTAAAACAAATAAGTGACTACATGTTTTTTTGTAACTGAATGAAAGAAACCACGGGAGCCAGTACCAGTTTACAACCTATTTCTGTAATGCAGGGCCAGGAAACAGCCTCCATTTTTTTTTTTCCCCCTACTGCACAGGTCCTTTGCACCAAGCAGCTGTTTTCCCTTTATTCACTGAGGACTTTGTCTGACCTCTGTTTCCCATTCTTAGGCCATGAACCTGGACTTGTGCAGCTGGTGAATTACTACAGGGGAGCAGACAAGCTGTGCCGCAAAGCATCTCTGGTGAAGTAAGAAATTCACTGAAATGTTAGATGGGCTTGGCAGAGGCTTCTCTTCTAACCCTTGTCGAGTGCTGAGCCTGTTTGGAGGGTATTTCACAGAACAGCTGCCCTGGGAGTGTCCTAGCACGTGCTGTCTTCAGACTCCTGGGCTGGCCTCTAGAGCTGTTTGTGTGCACAAAGGCCCCTCTGTGACTTCAGGGGAAATGCCGTTTCCACTGACTTGTGTCTACTTGAAACCACAGAGTGTATTGAATCAGATTAGAGCCAAATCTAAAGGAAAAAGAAACCCAAACATAGCTGCTCTTTTTCCTTGCAGACATTTAATTAAAACCTTTTCCTTTTATTCTCTGTTTCATACAGAGAAGAGACACTAATGTGCCTTTAGCTAATCAGATTTGTTGGTCAAACAAATGCTTGGAGGCATCGCCAGGAAGAGCTCTGGGAGTTATTTCTGCGTGACCTGCCATGCCAGGGTCTCCTGGGGAAATGTGGATGAACTTTGATTGTAGATAACGCTCATCCCTGTGCAAACTCTGCTCCCACTGGAGCATCTTCACGTCAGAGCTCTCGGTCTCCTTCAGCAATTTGATTGCCCATTAGAGTCTGTGCTGCCTCTCACTGATGCAGTCCTGCAGACTGCCTGTGCTGATCCAAGGCCTCTCCCTCCCCTGCAAAGAGCCTCTTCCCAGTTGCTTTCCTGGCAGTGGTGGTGGTGTTTGTCAGAAAGTGGCAGAGTATTTTCAAACGAGCACGTACAGAGCTCCTCAGCTGGATTTCTCTTTAGCCTGTTACCTAGAGTGCCCAAAGCACTTGCACACCTGTTTTTATATCCTGCAGCTTGGCTGACCTTCCTAACTGTAGGGTCAACCATGCATCAAGATACTTAGGAACCCAAAGGACAGCAAATGACATTCCCCAGGGCTCCCAGAGTGCCACTGACTCACTGCCATCTCAGCAGAGAGGCACAAATGCACAGAGAGAGTCAGCACCTCATGAACCCTACTTTTGGCCTTAAGCGAAGCACAGGCATTTGGAGAGGCAGGCAGCTTCCTTGTCCCTGAAGGAAAATGGGCCTGGGCTCTGCTAACAGGAGTTTGCTGGCGTCTCCAGACATTACTGATAGGAGAGATGTGCCAGAGGGATCCCAGACACCTTGGGATGTGAAACATGTAGCTGTGCCCTTGCTTTCCGTGGGTTCCCAGTGGTCTTCATACACAGCTGGGACACCTGGTCCGATCTCAGTGGGAATGGGACCAAGGGCTAAGCACCAGCACAGAGAGCGTGACTGCTCTCTGCCAGTCGTGATCACAGCATCCTTCCTGCCCTGAGCCGTGTCAGCAAGCCCCCCTCCTCAATTTCCTTGGGCAGAGATGATGCAGGGAATGTACCACAAGCTCTAGTTACATGGAAACTTCTCAGCTGTTAGTTTCATGATAGCCATGGTATCAATAAAATGTTTAATGAAATCATGCAGGTTCTGGTTCAAAGAGTAGTGCTTTGCTGTGGGCTGGGGTTGCCACGATATCTTTAGGAAAACCCTAATTTCAAGGGTCTAAGGAAAATAGGATAATTTAGCACAGACTATCTGTAGCTGCCATTCATCATCAAGCAAAAGAGCCGGGTTAATGATGATTTTTCCTTATTAAATGATCCCCATGCACGTGGGGACACTCCAGAGATTAACAACCTGTCTCTCTTCACCCAGGCTAATCAAGACAAGCCCTGAGCTATCGGAGTCCTGCACGTGGTTCCCTGAGTCCTATGTGATTTACCCAACAAATTTGAAGACCCCCGTGGCTCCAGCACAGAATGGAATTCACCATCTCATAAACAACTCAAGGACGGACGAGCGGGAGGTGTTCCTGGCAGCTTACAACAGGCGGCGGGAAGGCAAAGAAGGAAACGTGTGGATCGCCAAGTCCTCAGCTGGTGCCAAAGGTTCATTCTCCAGCATCAGGAGTTATTTCTCTTTATTCCTCACTCTTCACATGATCCATAGGGTCCCAGGGTTTGGCTGAGCCAAGCTGGTCTGTCTGTGAAGGGCTTCACCCTCCAGCTGCATGCCAGTCAAGCCGTGTGGTGTGCATGTGGTACCTAGAACACGCGTGGCAGTGAAAGGGCTCCACCCCTCTACACACGCACCTCAAAATGTGGGAAAGTGCTGCCGGGAGAAGGCCGCAGGGACCAGCAAGTGAGGGGAATGTGGAGAGCAGGTTAGAGGGGGCAGAACAGGATACAGGGAGGCAGTCCACGGGCAGGACAGCAACCTTCAAGGGCAGGGAGCCCAACTCCCCATGCTGCAGTTAAGCTTGCCTTCTCCTGGGTGGAAATCCTGCTTGTCTTTCAGCCAAACTCAAATGCCTGGTGCCACGGTCACACTGAGAGACTGCCTGAGCAGCCACAAGCTCAGTACATCAAAACTGCACCCAGGCCTCAGGGGAAGGCACCAGAGCAAAGACAAGCAATGCAGCGCCTGTCTGTCCATTTAATCTGAATAGCACAATAGACAGCCAAGTGATAGTGTGTCCTTCCTTGCTCCAGGGTCATTCCATCACTCACTCTACAGAAATACGGAGCTGTGAGATAGCTGGACACAGCTATAGATGCAGTGCTTTGGTAACTGTGTGCTCTCTGTCAGTTGCGGTGTTATCATGGATACATTATTAGAATGGCTGTATTTAAAAACTTACCTTGCCATGCGTGCAGCAGAGAGAGCCCCGCCCGACGAAGGACCTGGTCTTTTCGAAGAGAACAAGCCCACATGTATTACATTTATTTGCAGAGTCACTTTGGATGCAGTCTTGCAAAAAGAGAGCGTGAAAGCCAGAGCTGGCTGCAGGGAGGCTGCAGGATGAACCTGTCCTTCACACTGGCTTCCCTCTCTGTTCTGCTCTCTTGGCTGAGTCACCAAGAAGTACTGGAAGTGTATTTTCATCAGGAACAAAGGGGAGATGAGTCTTTTTGTTATGCCAGTGCGGGAATATGTTTCTTTGGGGTAAACTGGCAAAAAATCCATCTGGGCAGTTGAAGAGGCAGTTGCTATGGTCTGCAGGCTGAGGAGGTTCAGACTCTTCAGATACTATATGCAAGTGTGGTCCCATCTTTTCTGCACTAAAGCAGAGTAGCCTTCTGCGTTCATCAGTGTGCTGCTGCAAATTAAAGTGGAAAGCAGTCTCATGGTAATCTTGTAGAGGGAAGTTTTATATGTCTGGGGATTACTTCTGATGAAGGAGGAAGCTTGTTCATGCTAATTACTAAGAAGGATACAGCTCAGGCACAGCCCCTGTCTTGGGACAGGTCTAAGAGAGGCTTGGGTATCCCTCAGTAACAGGAAAATTAAAGTTTTAGGATGCCCTGACTCAAACGTTTTAAGAGTTTGCAACTGTGGCTGGAGGTTTTGGTGTTTTCTTTGAGAGCAGGCACAGCTGCCCCACATAAGCTGCTTTGCTGCCTCACTGGGTTGCTGCCGGGGTGCCAGGTTAAACTCCCCTCCCCTTGGTTTGCCATCTGTCCAGTGTGGAACGGGTGCCTGCTGATCTCCCCACTGCAGAGGCTTTCCTGGCTCAGGGATGTTGTTTCCCTCCTTCCCCCTGGGCACAGCCTAAAGTTGTGCCAGTGCAGGGTTCTGCCTTGCTCTGCTGTGATCAGGAGACTAAAAAATCTTGTCCCCTGCATAAAACATGAGTGAGAAAGATGCCTTGGTGACAGACTTCCTTTCAGTGGAGGGTGCTGGGATGAATGGGGGTCAGTAGGGCTGGAAAGCTGAGCAGAGGATGGAGCAGTGGGAGTGCCTGCAGGGCCGTGCTGACAACACCCTTCGGAAGTCCCAGCTAGGAGCATTTTTCGTGGGATGATCCTGTCAAACACTGCCAGTGCTCCAAACCTCTGCCCCCTTGAAGAGTGGGGTTTTTTGCACAGTGTTTCCTCAGAAAAACTCAGCACAAAATTAAGACTTAAGTCATCAGGTTTAGTCCAAAAATTTAACTAATGCCTCAAGAACAGGCATAGTGCCAGAGGAGTGTTTGATAACTTTACCTGAGCTGGCTTATCCCTCATGGCACCATGCCATTCCTTTATGAAATCCCAGAAGGAAAATGGTCTCTCTTCCGTGCTCTCCAACAGAAGTTTCCTATTTGGACTCTTGCAAGAAATGAACAGTGACAGCTTCAGCCAAAATGTGGGACTATTTAAAAGGCAGAGTTCATTTTTTTAATGAAGAGCTTCCACAGCAGGAACACTGACTACATGGATGGACAATTTAAAATAGTTATTTTCCTCATTCAGCAATGATTTTAATAATAACATAAATGAACTCAGTGAGCAGGGCAACACTGCACAAGTGTGCACGTGTGACTGCCTCTGGCAGCCAGAGAAGCCAGACAGGGAAAGAAAGTCCTGAGTCTAGGATAAAAAACCCCACAAACCTCCCTCCCCACATTAAAAAGAAAGGCAAAAATCTTTACGGAAAATGTGCCAACCCCCCTGTTCTCTATAAACTTCTGAAAAGCAGGGAAAAACAAAACCAAATTCGTCAAGTGCCAAATACAAGCACCACCACACCCTCCTCCACCCCTACCAAGCCTAGATAGGAAGAAAAGATGTAAAAGAAAACAAAATACCCCCAAACCAAGCAGCTGCCTCACTGCTTGCCCAGGTCCCTGTCTGCTGTGCATCTCCTCACACCTCAGCAGCCACCCAGCTACAGACGTGCCCTGGGCAGGCCGTGCTATATCAGATCCCCTGGACTCCCATTTGCATTAGGCCGGGTTTCTGGGGAGCCAGAGGGCCGTGGCGTGGTAAGAAAAAGATCCCTCCACAGATTCATTCCCATGGAGTGACTGTGACATTGCTTGGGCCGACCCTGGGGCCATCGGTTCTTGCATGTCACTTTTTGGGCTAATGAGCCGTGGTCCACTTGGGGCCCAAAAAAGCTCCAACAGAGGTAGAAGGATCCTCTACCTAATTTTGTCTTCAACTTTCTGTGCCAGGGGAAGGGATCCTGATTTCTTCAGAGGCTTCAGAGCTCCTGGACTTCATCGATGAGCAGGGACAAGTGCATGTGATCCAGAAATACCTGGAGAATCCTCTACTTTTAGAGCCAGGGCATCGCAAGTTTGACATCAGGTAACCTTTTCTGCCTTTGCAATACCAGTTTCCTTTTTATTGCTGCTTCTTTTTGAGCCACTGAGACTAGAGTTTGTTCTCCTGTCCCCCAGGAGCTGGGTTCTCGTGGATCATCAATATAATATCTACCTCTACAGAGAGGGTGTCCTGCGGACCTCTTCCGAACCATATAACAGTGCTAATTTCCAGGACAAAACCTGCCACTTGACCAATCACTGCATTCAGAAGGAGTATTCCAAAAACTACGGGCGGTATGAGGAAGGGAATGAAATGTTCTTCGAGGAGTTCAACCAGTATCTGATGGATGCCCTGAACACAACGCTTGAGAACAGCATCTTACTGCAAATCAAACACATAATAAGGTGCCTGCTGCCGAGGAGAGCAGAACCCTTCAGGGACAGGGAGTGTGTGTGCACACAGCTGGGGAAGCAGGCAGACCAAGAAGGGAAGGGTTTCATTTGCATAAATTTAAGATAAGGCCATAAATACCCCCGTGTCACTGCTCAATGGAAAGGCACCTCCGTAAGTGCTGTTGCCTCAGTGGTACGTGTCCATGTCTCTGTGTTTTGCCAGCTGTGGCTGGAGAAGGATGGAGTGAAAAGGGAAGAGAGCAGGTCAAAGACGGGGCTGGGAGAGGTTGAGATTAAAAAAAGGCATAAAGGTGATAGAGGGGAAGTGAAGCTGGACTCAGGTCTGTGGACTCTGGATGCTTCTTCACCCACCATCAGCAAGCAGCAGCACATGGCTTTTGCCTAGGTCATCTTACTCAGTCCACACTGGTTCCCTCCAGGACATAGAAAGTGCCTGGAGGGAGATCTTGATGCAGAGAATCCAGCTCTTGACAAATTCCTGAAGGAATTTACTTTGCTAGTGCCCCATTGCTGTTGACTGCACTAAAAAGATACGGCATAACCTTTGAGGGACTTGGAGGCAATTGAGCATCCAGTGGCAGTTCCCTGGGGACCTGCTGGAGCCCTTTGTGGCATTGCACATCGTGTCTTTCAGCTTGCCTGATCCAGTAATGGGGGAGGATGCTGCTCTCCAGCTCTTTGTGAGTTAACTCAGGGGTGTCCCCACGTGGATTTTCATGGTCACGGGATCTCACTTGCAGGGACCTGGTTACCATGGCATGTGTTGGACATAACTTGTAATTTGGGGCAGTTCCAGGGCAGCCCCTGTCACTTAACTGTGCAATGCATGTGTCCACAGCAGCCTTAACCCTGAGTTTCTGTTTTTCCCTTCGTTTTTCCCTTCACAGAAGCTGCCTTATGTGTATAGAGCCTGCAATCAGCACAAAGCATCTTCACTACCAGAGCTTCCAGCTCTTCGGCTTCGACTTCATGGTGGATGAGGAGCTGAAGGTCTGGCTAATAGAAGTCAACGGGGCCCCAGCATGTGCCCAGTGAGTAAATCAGTTTCTGTAATACCCTTGTGATGCCACCATTCACATGCCTCACCCAAAACGTGGCTGTGTCCCAGATCCAAGTGAAAAAGGTGAAAGAAAGTGAATGGCAAGGGAGTTTTTCAGGCTAACACTGGGCACTGCTCTAAGTGCCAGCCAGTTTGGGTTCTTTGCTCCTGTCTCAGTGTTTGGTATCCCCCAGCTTCTTTCCCTCATGAGATGGGGCACTAACCTAGGTTTTTGAACAAATGGGTGTGAATACAACTTGGGTCGTTTTTTATTACTCTTGGGTTGACGTTACGTTTGCAGATTTAAGGCTTTGGGGGTCAGATTGTTTCTCAATCTCTCTTGTGGAGCCACTGGTGGCTGCTCTTTATACGAACACATGTTAAATGAGTAGCATTAAGGGCAGCAGCTGGACATGAGTGACTACATTTGCAGGCAGCAGGACCCCAGAGCACACTGTGGATGCTGCAGATGTTACCAAATCTCTGAAAACCAGAATAAAGACTCCTTAACACCAGTTTAGTGTTAAGAAGGGCATCATGTATTCAGGTCACACGAGGGATAACTCTTGACCTTACGTGCTGACATGATTTTACAAGTGTCTTGCTTATATACAGTGACTATATGCATATTACAATTTGCTCATTACCAAAAAAACCCTCCCCAGGTTCCCAGATTCAGTCCTTGTTTTGGCTGTGCCTGCATTCCTGAGCCAGCTGTCTTCTTATCTTCCAGCCATCCTTGCTGGAAAAGCAGATTTTGCATGCCTTGTTTCTCATGCTAAGAGTTCAGAGGCACAGTAAAAATTAAATTAACCCTTTTGGTATCACAGAGATTGGATTATAGCTTCTTCCAGCAGCCACAGGGAGGCTGGAACAGCCAAACAGCCCTGGCCATGATCATCTCTGGAGGCACAGCGGGAGGTGCTGTGTTACATGATTGAGACAACTGCAGGAGACCAGAAATTTTTGCTAAGTGAGCATCTGTATCATATTATAAAAAAGAACCAGCAAAACAGAACAGGCTGTACATCACTGCATTAGAATTTGATCAGATTAGATTTGATTAAATTAGATTAAGTCATCGCTAACAGTAGACAAAAAATGCAGGTCAAACCCACCAGACAGCCTGTTCTGCAGCCTTTTCAGGGCTAGAGCTTGGGGAGCTTTCTGTGTCCAGGATGCCCTGTTCACAGTGTGCATCATGGTGCAGTACTGCCTCGCACCTCCCTGTGTTGCTGTGTGGGTAGAATTTGGCTGTTCCTGGGTGGATTTGGACTGCGGCAGTGCCTTGTTTGTTTTGTGCCTCTTGGAAGAGCAAGGGCTTTGTTGGGCACTTGGAAGATTTGAAGGCATCTGAGGTAGATTTTGGCTATTTTTGACTTCTCCTGTTCAGGGTAATTCTAATTCGTAGGTAATTCTAATTCATTTTAATTCATATCACACAACTCCCATTTAAAGAGGAAAAAAAAATTGGCTGCTGACAGCAATAACATTCCCAGGAGCTGAAAAAACATCTTACTGTCACACATCCCCAGCGTCATGGAGTAAAAGACATTGTTCATCCTGGGAAAAACAGCTGTACTAAATATGTCCCAGATGCCAGCACATCCAGGCAGGTTACACGTGTATTTCCTCCAGCAGCAAATGAAGCTGTTGTTAACTCATCTCAAACACCTTGTCTCTCTTCTCCCTAATCCTGCTGTGCACGAGCTGTGCCATGGTGAAACACATCCCACACGTCCGAGGGTCCTGTGAAGCCCCTGTGCCTGGCCACAAGCTGATGTGTACAGCTGCACCCCAGCACAGCACGTCATCAAACCAGGAGTGCATCAGAGCAGCCCCTCTGGGGCACATTCCCGTGTGAACAGGGTCTGGCACAGTAAATCCGGACTCCCTGAGTTGGAAGGCTGGTACAGGGAGCCCTGAGATGTTTTCTGCCTCTGTGCATCTTGTGGAGACTCAGGTCTGGGGCCTGAGGGTGCAGAGCCTTTGCTCAGAAGCCTGACCTGACTGTAAACATAGATAATGGGTTTTGTGGTCCTTTGTGAAAGGGAGCAATATTGGGAATTATCACCATGGAAAAGGAAGATAGTTGTTGGTGTAAACAGGGAGGAGGTGGAAGAGATACTGCTCTCCTCCTGTTTGCCACCCTGAAACTCCTTGTAATGGGAATAGGATCTTGTAGATCCTGCTGGGAAAACGCATTCCTACATAAAAATTGGCCGGGGGTGTCCTGGTTTTTCCTGAGTCTCTGAGTCTCTCTCATCTCATCTCTTAGGAAGCTGTATGCAGAGCTCTGCCAAGGAATTGTGGATGTAGCCATCTCCAGCGTTTTCCCCCTCAGTGACACTGGGCAGAAGATGAGCCCGTCATCGTCGATCTTCATCAAGCTGTGACGACGACACCACTGCCGCTGCTGTGCACAGGGAGAGACTGCACCCCCGGGTCAGCACAGTTTGGTGGCTTATCTCAGTAACATGCCAAAAAATGATAGAGACAGGCTTCGTATTTTCTGGGAGATCACAGGGAAAAACAACAAAACAGGCATCCTCACAGAGCTGTGATGAGCCAGAGCTGCTCAGATAACTCTGCCTGCATTCACCAAAATCCACTTTAGAAACAGCTCCTGTGACTTTGATACCTGAAACAAATCTCTCTGGGAGAACAACAAAACGACCTTAAAATGAAACCCCAGCAGGGATACTGTAATGCTGTATTAGCTCCTCCTTTTCTATAGAGGTAACATTGGGTTTTTTAAGGGAATCGAGTGAAGAGAACGATGGAGTTGTCCTCCTCCTGCTGTGTTTATTCTTTCCTCACCTACTGCATCATTAGTGCCTTAGCTCGGCTCCAAATAGGTGACTCCTTTTCCTTTGTTCCTGCTCTGTTACATAGAAAGGAGCAAGCTCTCTGGCATCGCAGGGTGCCTAAATCCAGGAACACCAAGAAGTCAGTTTCCTAGGTTATTTTCCAAGCTGGTTGGCTGAACACCCAGGCAAAAGCTGGCAAAAGGGTGCTGAACTGCAGGCGGTGAATTAAGCAAGGAAGGCAATTTTCTTTATTTATAGCTATCCCTTTTCCTATTGAGATTTGAATCAGTATCTGTCCCAGTCTGAGGCAGTTGGATTCTGCTTAAAAGAGGTAGAGAGACCCCCTCGGAGCTCACTGGCAGGCTGTAGGATTTCTAGCATCACTTTTGTGCTGAGTGTTCCAGGTAGCAGAAACCTGATCCCAGTTTCTTCTGAGGCACTGCGGTGAATATTCTCTCAGCTTTCACCTTCATGATTTACTTGAGGCTTGAACCTGAAACCTTTCTACCCAAATCCCGTTTGATCCAGCCAGTTCTATTCTCCATCTGACAACTACTGCAATCTTCTGCCCTGAACACAGTCTGCAACTTGATCTTAGCTAGGGGGAAGGTGGGTGAGGTTTTTTGGGTGAGGACAGAGATTCCTGTTTGTCACACATCTGTGAAATCAGGTGCTTTGGGGGGCGGGAGAGGTTAAATTCCTTGAGGTCTCTGAATTTCAGAACTAACATCTGCTTCAGGTATAACCTAAATCCCTGTCGTGTTGCCCACGCTGTGAAGTGTGCCTGAATTTTCAGTACGAGCCCAGCACATCCCTCTGGCAGGGAGAGATGGTCGTGGAAAGAAAGTGGTTCCTGTTCCCCACAACAAAGGAACAAGAAGACATTGTGGAGATGACAAGCTGCCTGTGTGTAATGGGAAATGAATCAAGCAATGGAATTTCTGCCTTCCTCAGAAGAACCTAGTACTTCGGTGCACTCATCTCTGCTTGTGATGGAGATTTCAGAGTTCTTCATGCAGCAGACAATCCTGACAGGAAGGGCTGGGTGCTAAGCAGGAAGAAGGGTGTGGGGGAAGGACTGGTTGGGTTTTGTAACCTTACAACAGCACAGAGGTGTCAGAATCTCACTGCAGTCCAGGTAAAGTGTGGTGGTGACACTCCAGGGTAAGATGTAGGCTGTTGAAGGTTGTTACTCAGCTTGCAAAGTTCACCACATCTCCACTGACATTCTCACGTTAGCGTAGGTGAACTTAAAAACTGCACCTTTTTTTGCCCAGCAGTGGGAAGATCTCACAGCAATTGCTCTCATCCAGGATGTGCCTGAGGTGACAGCTGGGCTCTCATAAGCTATTGGGAAGACAAGAACAGAAAATTCTCCCCATCACAATGAACCAAGAAATGCTCATTTTCTGGGGTGCTAGACCCATCCTTCTCCCCAAAAGGGAAATTTAGATAATGCTTGGTGGTAGAGCCACAACTACAGACGATGCAGCTATTCATACCCTGCCTTTCCAGCTGGCCTTGGGGGAGGTAGTGTTTCAGGGACAATTGAATCCTCTGCTGAATTTTTCAGGAATAAGAAACATCCTCTGGAGGAAAATGTGTATTTTCCACCTTCTCTCAAAGTGCTCCCCCCAAGTAAAGCACAGAAGGTAAATGATAAAGGACAGAGAGCACAGTGCCTAAAGTTTTGCCCAAAACATTAGCTACGAGGTGGAATAGAGGATGTGTGTGTGGCTGAGGCCTGGGCATTGCAGCCATGGGTGCACCTTGCAAGTGATGCTCACAAGCCCCTGTGAGACTTTTGTTTGTTTCTTTTTTTAGGAATATACAACAATAAATGTTTTCTAGTTTATTTCAGCTAAAAGGTCAATAGAAAAGGTCTTACTCTCTTTCCTGAGCTTCCACCCAGGATACTGCTGGGTTTCCAGAAGACACCTACCATATTGCAGAATGTCTCTAGTCTTAGTTGTATCCCTTCATGTCATCCATGAAGAATTTCTGGCCCAGGTGTTCTGGCTGCGTTGTCCAGCAGGGTCTGGTCCCACTGGACTCTGGGTTCCAGGTAACTCCCATGTGGCTTGTTCCATACAAGTTAGTCATGCTGTGCTTCCGCTGAAATCTGGTAGCTGCCCACAGTCCATGGAGAACGACGGAGAAGTCTTAAGGAAGGCTCAAACGCTGATTTCATCCAGGTGACTGTGACCAGTGCCCTTCAGGACTGCTTGCATGTCCCTGCTCCCAGCATTTCTTGTTCTACACACGCAGCTCTCTCCCAGGAGAGCAACGCTGTGCCGTTCATAATCATGCTCCATGACAGCGTCTGCTGTGGCAGCCCTTGGGAAACCCTGGTGTTGAGAGGATGCGGCGTACACGGGGCGCTGCCGGGCCGGCCGCCCGTCAGGCTCGGGATCGTGTGCCCAGCTGCTGTCCCGTCAGCATGTGCATGTGGGGCTGGCGAACGCCTGAGCTCCCGGCTCTCCGGTGAGCTCACATCTATCCACGTCTCTCCTAAACCATCATTAAAACATGCAACCCCCACAGCCTGTGGTGTTTCCTTGGCGCAGCGGGTCCCTGGGGTGTCAAGTCGCCAGGGAACGCTTCTTGTGGGTGCCCGTGGTGCGTTCCCCCTCTCTCACCGTGCGGGACCCCGGGAGCTGGGCACACCGCCTGGGCTGTCCCGGCACCGCTGGGAGCTGGGGAATAGCGGGGTTGCTCGGGATTCCAGGCGTGCGGAAGTGGCAGAGAGTGATGAGGGTGGGGCGGGGGCTGTTCAGCCTCCTGCTGCTGGGGCGCACGTGGCTGGGCTGGGGGAGGGACATGGGCGGCACGGACGCAGAGGGGGACCTGGTGCCGGGACTGCCCGTCGGGAGGAGCGCAGCTCCGGGCGGGATGGGGCTGCGGAGTGGCCGCGGGGCGCCCTCTGGGGACGGGGGCGGCCGCGGNCGCGCCCCGCCGCCCGCCCCGCACACGCGTGTCCCTGTCCCGGCCGCGCCCCGCTCTACGCGTGTCCCCGCTCTGTGGGGCTGGCTGAGCCCCGCACACGCGTGTCCTTGTCCTGGCGGGGCGGCCCCACGCCGCGGACAGCGGAGCCGGCCGAGCCCTGTGCTGTAGTTAAAGGCCCCTTCCCGGTGCACCGGTCTCACGGGGGGTTCAGGGAGCGCTGCCCCGCGTGGGCTCTGGGGTGTTGGTGGTGTGTGCGGCCTCACTGTTTTTCCCCGCACGTCAAGCTTGTCGTGGTTCCGGCCCCGCTGCCCTTCTTTCCGTGTCACATTTGTCCCTGCAAGCAGCCTGCCAACTTGGAAGACCTTAGATGGAGACCCGTGTCATCACAGACAGCAGCATCATCCCAATCTCGTTTCTGCAGGAATCCAGGTTTCAAAAGCAGCGTTGTTCCCATGCAGAAGTCCAGAGCTATAAATCTCTCTTGTTCACGGGTTCATGGTTTTTCTGAAGTGCTTTGAAATTTGCCGAGAGAGGAAGCATCCCTGGTAGATATTTTCCTTTGCGCTGTGAAAAGATTGCACATTGCTGTATCTATTGAAATTTTGTGGTTGTGTCTGAGCTGATGGCTTACATCAGGCACCTGGTGCAAGGGAATGCTTGCGTGGAATTTCAGCTTTTTGCTTGCTTTTATTTTGAGTGTGTGTGTGTTAGTCTGAAGCTCTACACCTGACTGTGATAAAAGCCACTTTTAAGTGCAGTACCTTTTCTGAAAATGAAATTGAGGCAGTGCAGATTGTTCATAGCTGTATTCCTAGTGGATCTTAGATTTCCCTGAGCTAGAAATGTTTTTGTTTTTCTTACCTGAATTATTTCCCATCTCTTCCCCCCCCCACCCCCCCAATTGTCTGTCTGTTTAATTATTTTTGGAGTGTTTGGAGCAGTTGGACAGAACAGACAGAATGCCTTCTGTAAGAAGGCATTGCCTTCTGCTGGGACAGGTTACCCTGTCCCCCTCGCTGGCTGTGCACAGCAGAAAAGCATTGAGTAATCATTCCCTGTTTGCACTCTGCTGCTTTAGCTGCAGATCCTTCTGTCTGGGTTTCATCCCTCAGTTCCCACTGCCCCAGGGTAAGAAGCGAGCCCCAGTCTGCTGAGCAGCTGTAGACCCTCAGTCATCACTTCAGGTGTAGACCAGACTGCAGCTGTCTCTGTGTAAGGCTGCCCCTTGGATTTAAAGAGGCACGGTAGCATTTTCCTCTGCTTTTCCAGTAATCCCTAAAACTCAGTTTACTCGTTTTAGCTGTTGCCAAGTGTTGAACCCATGTTCTTGTATTGCAGTGCCAGTGTCTCTTTCCTGCAGGACAGCAGCTCTTTCAAGGCCCATCATTCTGCATGTAAAGTTAGGATTGTTTGCTCCCACAGTTTTCCTGCAGACCCATTGCCAGAACTTCTTAATAAATTTTCTTTCTCGATTTTCAGATCACTCATGAACGTGTTAAGTGAAGAAGCCTTAGGCAAGATTTTTCTCAGGCCTGTGGTGCGGATGTACTTTCAGTGGACACTTGCTCTCTTCTCCTACTTTTAACTGTTACCTTCGGGACTGCTCTCTCCTATCCTGTGGATAAGGATAAAAGCAGCCTTTTTTTATTTAGGCTGCTCTGTTGAAGGGTCTGAAAGGCAAAGGAGACCAGACCAACCTTGTTTGCTCACCCAGCAGCTTCCTTACGTAGCTCTAGACTTGTGTGAGTTTCTTCTGTAAGCCCATGGTGACTGTTTCCCAAAGTGTAATCTTTATGCATATATCTACTCAGTCTTCTTCTTGTTATTACTGCAATTTTACAGTGATACGAATGTGTTCAGCTGCTCGTGGTTATTTGAAAGGTACAACTAATATAGCAGGAAACATTAAAAGGGTAACTTAATTTGTTTCCTGTTCGTGTTGTATCATTTTAGGCTGACATCAGCTGGTCAGTGAATGACATGCCACAAGGGATTATCAAACAGCCCCTAGGGTATATTCCAATCATGGTGAAGTCCAAATTGTGCAACCTCTATGGTTTCTCTCCACAAGACCTTTTGCAGCACCATGAGGAGGAAGAGGTAATGGGGATTTTGTGGGTCGGGATAATCTGCATTTCACCTGAGCAGTCTGTCAGGTCACCTTCTCTTTGCAGGGCTTGGAACGTTTCTGTTTTGTTTCAAGTTTGACTTTCCATTTTCTCTTGAAGGCAGCTTGTTTATGGGGGCTCCATGCAGCAGCCTGAGAAGTTTGCAGCCATAGATGTTGTTGAATACAGAGATCTGTTTGGTGCCAATACCTACAGTTTTGGTACAGAACCTCTCAGCTGCTACCCAGCAACTGAGGATGCTGGGAAGGGGACTCTGTGGAGAGAAAGATTTGGAGAACAGGCATTGAAAGAGACATTTTCATTCCCCGTTGTCTTCTGCAGCTTTTTTCCTGTCTCCCCAGTAGCATAGCTGTCTGTAATTAAGTACAGAATTATTTAGTGCTGCATTTTGCACTCAAAAAAAAAAAAGAAAAAGAGAGAACAAACTACGAAAGAAAATCAGAAAAGTAAGCTTGTATGTGACCAGAAAGAGATCTTTTGCTCTGAAAATCCCTCTGGTTTATAGACTCAAAATGAGAACTTCAGAACATTTATTTTTAAAAGTTAATGTTGGTTATTCAGAGATGTTCCATTGGTCACAAAGGTTTTTGTGGTATCTTTTCTTCCTTTGAATTGTGGAGCATGCATCCCTTTCCTTGCACTCTCTACGTTTAGATGTCATAAGTCCCTGGTAAGGAGTGCAGCCTTTCCAAAAGCAGTGCTGAACCATGTCTTCCTATTTCCTATTAAATGTTTGATTTTCGTGTATAATACAGGCATTTTTTTCTTTTACTCCAAATGCTGCTTCTGAGTTTCTAAGCATATTAAAATTATTTTTCTTCTCCTGCCAGGAAATGGGAGGCTACTTTATAATCAATGGCTTAGAAAAAGTAATCAGGATGCTGATTATGCCCAGGCGAAACTTTCCTCTTGCAATGGCAAGGCACAAATGGAAAAACAGAGGCCCTGGTTTCACAGAATATGGTAAGCTCAGCAGTTCCCCGCAGCATCCTGGTAACAACTGCTTGAGGACAAACAGGAGTGACCATCTGTAGCTGAATTTTGATAGTTTGTTTTGTTACTGTTCTTGTTTAATAATATTTTTTTGCTGCGCAGAAGAATAAAGGGTAAATGCACCACTGTGATGGTGCAAGCAAGAAGCAGGAGCTTACCTTGTGGGAGCTGTCTGAGCTGCCCATGGGGATTGAGGAGATTTTATTCCAGGCCTTGCAGTACTTGTCACCTTTTGTTCTGTGGAAGGTGTAACTAAAACCCCACTGTCAGTACAAGTCATTGTAATCCACTGAACTCGTTTCACTGGTTTTGTCCATACATCATGGTGGCAGATTTAATTTATGTGAAGCAGGGTAACTCTGTTCTTGGCTGCACCTTCCCTTTGTCGTGTGTACTCAGCAAAACCAGTTTGAATTTGAATTAAGCTAGGAAACATTAAGTAGCATTTTAAACTCAGGTGTTGCCAGTTGCTGATTTGACTGGACCAGGGTGCTTGAGCACATGCTGTAGTTCCACACTAGTTTATTTCAAGGCAGTGCCAGATTAGGTGGTCCTTTTTTTGTTTTATTTTTCTTTGTCCTGGAGCAGATAGCGTGGAGCAGGACTGGGAAACACTGCTGCAGCACTGCCACCCAAACACAGAGATAGGAGTGCAGTTAGGAAGAGTGTAGGCAGTTACTCTGTCCTACAACCAAAGGTTACAAACAGAATAGTTGAGGCCTGGGTCTTTCCTTTTCTAAAAAACTTCTTGCATCTTACAAGCCTCTCAGAAAGTGTGCTGTCTGTCCTGAGACACTGCCCTCTTTTGCTAAGAGCTGAGTTGAGCTGGCATGTTTATTTGAAGTGGCACACTGACACTAAAGCAAGCGATCTGCCTCATGTTCTCAGCCATCAAGTGCCAGAGTTTCTCTCATTAATTGTCTCAGACCTGCTTGGACACGTCACAGCGATGCAGCCACTTGGTTCTGTGCAGCTCATGCTGGTGGTGTGATTTTTGCAGGGGTGGTGATGCACTGTGTCAAGGATGAGCACACTGCAATAAATATGAACCTTCACTACTTGGAAAATGGCTGTGTCATGTTGAATTTCATTTTTCACAAGGAGTTGTTCTTCCTCCCCTTGGGATTTGCTCTGAAGGTAAGCAGTGAATGCTTGTGCTTTCTACATTGAATAAATACAGAAGTTTTGCAAAGCATTTTTATTTTAAGTAATGAGAAGCTAATTCCACTTGGAGTATTTTCAGTCAGCCTTCCAATGCTGGTTGGAAAAGGGTCATGCAAATTGGGTAACACTGAAATGGAACACTCAATCTGCAGCAGAGGAAGTGTCTGCAGGAACAAGAGATGAGGGGAGAGTCAAACTCTTACGGTTTTGTGAGGTTTTGCTAATGAATGGTCTGGATGGAGATCATTATCAGGGTATGAATATCTCCTGCATTACTCTCTAAGCACCTCAGCCCCACAGCATTTTCCAGTTTGTATTGTGGAAGGACATTTCCGGAGCACTGAAAACCTAAATCATGGGGTGCCTTAGTTCTTTAGCTGTATTTTATAGACGTATGTTGTTATGACCTTATTTTTCTGATCTGATACACTTCTGTCTCTCAGGCATTAGTTAATTTCCCAGACTACCAGATTTTTGAAGAGTTGGTGAAAGGAAGGGAAGATGACACCTTTTATGTGAACTGTGTTACTGAGATGATGAGAGCAGTGGTGGATGCCGGCTGTTTGACGCAGCAAAACGTCCTGGAGTACCTGGGAAAGAGCTTCAGGGTGAAACTCAACCTGCCTGAGTGGTACAGCAATGAACAGGCTGCAGATTTCATTCTGAGGTCTGTATGTGGGTGTGATCCAGTGTTGCTGTGTTGAGTTCATAGGCATATGTGAGAGTATTGTGATACGAGGTATTTTAATGGATTGGCACAAATACTCCCAGAACGGTTTCGCTAGAGGGTGTCAGTTTTTATTTAGATGGGATTTTTGTGATGTAATTGATGAAGAACACAAAGTTTGAGGAAGAGAAAGTTAAAGTTGGCTCTGTGACTGCTTGAGGCTCCGTTTGCTGAAGAGAAATGCTGCAGTTTATTATCAGTTTCACGCAATCTTTGTCAACTCTGAATAACTTTTAAAATGGCAGAAAATGCATGCTTTAAAATAATCTTCAATAAAATAAGTTAGAAAGCAATGGAAGAATTGGCTTTGAGGCTGTCAGTGTGACAGGTATTCAACTAGAAAATTTATTTTTCTGTTAGAGTAGGTGTTTGCTTTTCCTCCAGCTTTAGGAATTAGGTGTGGTTTTCCTTTTTGTTTGTGCTAGAGTGTTGCTCAGCCCACAGTTTTCCATACGTGGCTTGATAGCAGTGAAGATTTGGAGTTTCTGTGGCAGGACACTGATAGTGTTAGCAGAAATGTTTTGTGGTTTGCTTCTACTTGCCTTGTTAGGCTTTTTATTAAAAAAAAAAAGTTTACAGTTATTTAGGAGAAACTTGAAGAACATTAAACTGGCACGAAGAGACCATTGTAGTTGTCCTCCTCCTTTCTCTTCCTTCAGCAATTGTATCTGCATTCACCTGACCAACAGAACTGAAAAGTTCTACCTGCTCTGTATGATGACCCAGAAGCTCTATGCTTTTGCCAAAGGGGAGTGCATGGAGGATAACCCAGACAGTCTCATGAATCACGAGGTGCTCACCCCAGGACAGCTTTTCCTTATGTTCTTAAAGGTAAGGTCATGGCTCCCACATCCGTAAATTTCTTTACGGATCAGAAAGTTGGTAACGTGCTTCTGACCTAAACAGCTAACTTACTGCTAATCTATTCTGATTAGATTTATAGGGATACCTCATTTTAGGATGCTGGGAGGAGAGTAGTCCTGTTCAGAAGCTTGACTGTCCCATGAAATTCACTGTGGAGTAGTAGTTCTCATCCCCAAATAAGATACTTCCCTGAGTTACTACGTAATTCTTTAATCTTCTTTTTCACGTTTAGCCAAAATTTTCTTTAGCATTGTTTTGTTGAAAGACTCTCAAAAACTCTCTACTGTATGAGTGGTTTGAAAGTGAACTTGGGGCAGCATTTTATTGCTATCTAGAACAGCTACCAGGAACCAGAAAAGGTTTCTTTCCTGCCTAGCCTGTCAGATCAGCAGGAGAGGGAGTTAACCATCCCTTTTTTTGAATTCTAAGGCCCTAAATAGTCTGAAGCATACAGTAGACACAGTGTACACAGAATTATCCTTGTGGTCAGATTATAGGTACAGTTTCTGCTTTGAGTTTTGTTTGTGCTTTATGAATTTCTGTTGTTACACTTCATTTGCCAGACTCATCACCGTTCTGGGTGGAAGTGATTGCCAAGCTGTTGAGTGGGTGTTTTCCTTGCAGTTCTGTGTTGACATGGTACCATCAGCATCTTGATAGAATTAAGTCAATGTTGGAAATGAGTCTGGAAAACTGTCAGTTCCTTAAAAGTTGTCCATCTTGCTAATTTCAGAGGAGTTCTGTAGCACGTGCAACTGATGTGCTAGATTAGAACTGAAGTTCTAATTCGAGCCTTTTGTTTCCAGTTTTAATTTTAAATCTCTCACTTTTAAACCATAGGAGAGGCTTGAAACCTGGCTGCAATCTGTTAGGTTCGTGTTGGAGAAAAGAGCAGAAAAGGCAGATATCAGCCTGAATACAGACAGCCTGGTGAAGGCATTCAGCCTGGCCCCAGACTTCACCAAGCCATTTGAGTATCTGCTTGCAACTGGTAACCTGCGGTCTAAAACAGGTAAATCTGCAGGCTCAAGAAGCATTTTTTTCCTTTTTTCCTGTATAACAAAATGAGGAACAATGTAAAATTGAGCTCCTAACTGAAAACAAGTGTGGAAGGTGTACAATCTTGCAGGCAGACATTGTACACTGTAACTTAATTACTGAAAGGGGTTTGAAGAAGGGGATGTTTGAGGAAAAGGGCAAAATTCCTCCACAAGCACAGGCTTTGTACATGGTATAGAACAGGTTAGTTACGAAAGCAAAGCCTCTACCCAGATAAACAGTTGAAATGAAATTTAGCATTGTCCAAAGCAGCAACTGTATTTTGATTTGCTTTCCCAAAGATTGTTTCTTCTTAGAAGGTACAATGTAAGGCAGAGAATGGGCACTTTTTAATCAGAACTGCCCCATTAGTCATGTGAGCATAAATGGAGAGAAACTGCTTTGCTGATGTATACTCAGATTTGTCTGATGCTTCCCTGAAGTGTCCGGTGTGACAATGTTGTAATGGAGTGCCCACTAGAAAATGAAATTAGATTAAAAACCTACAGAATTTTGGTAAAATGTACCAGCAGTAAATTCCAAGTTGATTCACTGGCAATTACTTCCATGTGTTTGTAAAAGGAACTAGATTTGAAGGAATAGCTTGGAATTTAAAGTCTCTAGGTCCCTTACAGGTCACTGAGTTGCCTGTGGGCATGCACCTCCCTCGTTGGGATCCAGTGTGAGCATCTTTAGGGCTTGTCAGTGAAAAATAAGAAACTGTCTTGTAGCATCATCCTGTATTTGTTAAGGCTGGATGAGGTCCTGACGTAAATCTCACCTTTGTTCCCTAGGGCTGGGCATGTTGCAGGCCAGTGGTCTCTGTGTGGTGGGGGACAAGCTGAACTTCATCCGCTACCTCTCCCACTTCCGCTGCATACACAGAGGGGCAGCGTTCTCCCAGATGAGAACCACGACTGTCCGCAAGCTGCTGCCCGAATCCTGGGGCTTCCTGTGCCCTGTGGACACGCCGGACGGAGAGCCCTGTGGGCTGATGAACCACATGACAGCTCTGTGTGAAATCGTGACAGAGATGGTGCCCGTGACAGACATTCCACCTTTGTTATGTTCCCTGGGTATGTGTCACTGGCCTGGTGGTTTAGTGAAGCGTTCTCCTTTCTGACCTCCCTGCCCTGCAGCCCTGTGCCAGGGAAAGGTTCTCCAGGCAGCATCACAGCACGCTGTTCATTTGAGAAGGTGAAATCAAGTTTGAGCTGTACTTAGCTGTGCTCCTGCTTAGTGGTAAATAACACATTGCTTGTACAGGCACATCAGCCTTGGGGGACTGCAGAGTTCAATGTCAGTGTCTCTCAGCTGTGTGCTGTAGAGTGAGGATGTTCACTGAAGCACAAGGAATTGCACAGCACAAGCTCTGAGAAGCTGACTAAGCAGTAACTTCGTAATGAACTGGACTGCAGTTCGCTTGTGATTACCACAACAATGAGAATCCTTATTTCAATCAGAAAAATGGGGAAGGGAGTGGCAATCTGGGTCGGAAATGTTTTTTATTTTCCATTGAACCAAGAATTTTTTGATGTCTCAGCTCCTTGGTGTGAACTGAGCAGAAATAACTTCTGCATTTTGCTTTCTTTTTTTTGGGTGTTCCTTCCATCAACCCCCTCTTCCCACAGGTGTCACCCCCATCGATGCAGCTCCAGGCCAGCCTTACTCAGAGTGCTACCGAGTTGTGTTGGATGGCTCCATGGTGGGCTGGGTAGAGCGGGAGTTGGCTCCTGAGATTGCACAAACCCTCCGCCGTTTCAAGGTTTGTTGCCTTGTTTGAAATTGTTTCTCAGCTAAACATCCTGAACATGTGGTGGTCAAAAATAGGCATGTTTGGAACTTTTTTGGCTTCTTTTTTTTTTTTTTTTCTTTTTTTTTTAATCTGACCCACTAAGTTATCTTTGGCTGTATATTAGTATTGGAATGTGCTTTGGTGTTACGTCTTTTTTTTAATCTATGTTTCATCTGTTGGTTTATGAAGGTATGTTTTTTTGAAAGAATGTTTTCTTGGAAAAGGTAAGATAAGACATAATCTGTCTTTTTTTTTTTTGGTGGAGGTTTTTCTAAAAGTATTTCTAAGATCTTTTCTCCATCACTTTTTATTAGTGGCTACGCCTGTGGTTGACATTCTCGTGGTGTGACCAGGTGGGCGCAGTTTAGTTAAACTTGGTTTGTGTTTCTCGATTGTTATTTCTTTGCACCAACAGATAACACAAGAGAAGAGATTTCCTGCACGGGCAGAAGTGGTCCTTATCCCAATGACAGGAAAACCCAGCCTGTATCCTGGGTTGTTCATTTTCACTAACCCTTGCCGGATGGTGCGGCCCGTCAGAAACCTGTCCTATGGAAAGAATGAATGGATTGGGACTCTGGAACAGGTGGGGTTTACATATTTCCATGATACAGAGGTACCTGCCATCAAAAATGGGTTTGGAAAATGTTTGTGAAAGGAGCTTAGGATGGGGAACAGGGAGCTTGTGTTGAAGAGCTAGAATAGGTGACTGAAGGGGGTTTTTCACTTCTGCAAAGTGATCTCTGGTAAATGTCTTAGTTGGACTGTAGAGATCTTGATACCTTGAAATCTGCTCTCAGTATTAACTCTGTGAACATTTGAGGTGAAGGATTCCTGTGTTGTGCCTACTGTGTCATCTTGTGTTACATCATGTTCACCAAATGGCCCCTGGGCAGCCAAGCAGTGGATTGCTGGGGAGCTCATGCACTTGGAACTATGAAAGTGGGAGACAGAAGGGAGGACATGTTACTGCAGTTTTGCATTTCGGGCTTTCTTTCCTTGCAGCTAATCTGTGACAGGTGGTTTACCAGCTGTCTGATTTGTCTTGCTAATACACGAAGGTGCGGACAAACAACCACACCTAAAACTGAAATGGATAGAAAGCCGTCGGAGACAGCTTTATTTTGTTTCCTTCCCTTTAAAAGAAGGAAGTGAACAAGGGTTATCCAATTTGATGTTTGCAGATCTTCATGAACGTGGCCACACTGGAGTCAGAGGTGGTGCCTGGAGTGACCACTCACCAGGAACTCTTCCCTCACAGCATTTTGAGCGTGGTGGCCAATCTCATTCCCTTCTCCGACCACAACCAAAGTCCACGGAACATGTACCAGTGCCAGATGGGTAAGTGCTGTGGTACCCAATGCTGCAAGTCCCTGAGCAAGGGGATTAACACCTCATTAACACCTCTAGTATATTGAACTTCTGACAGTATTATCAAAAAGATGTCCTTAAAACAGTACCTCTTTCTCTTTCATACTTTTCTGCAAGTAGCAATTGTGACTATGTTCAAGACTCCATTCCCTTGCCAGGATATTGATACTGCAGAAGCAAGTGCTTTTTTGGCCTGGAAATATGTAACATGGGCCTGCCTCCCTATGGGAGACACTGGGGAGAAGACATACATGTCCCCCCCGGAAAAAACCAAACCACAACAAAAAGCCACAAACAAAAAAAATCTCAAGCAAAACCACAAGTAAGAAACACCACACCAACCTTATTGGGGATTTTGAAATTGCAGAAAAGGAAACAAAGCTGCAGAAAAGAAAACAAAATTAGATGTAGTCCTTATGAAATGTTACGAAAGGAGTTGAGTATTGTGACTCATAGAAAAGTTATAGCCTGGCTTAGGGCAATTATTAAATTCGGAAGAGTTTAAGATTGATCATCCCTCTAAATTTGTAAGTATTTCCAGCTTTTTTCTTAATGAGATACATGGAGGAATAAATGCGAGTTTCCCTCCTTCCCTCCAGGAAAGCAGACCATGGGGTTTCCAGTTTACAACTACAAGGATCGCTCGGATAACAAGCTGTACCACCTGCACACCCCCCAGAGCCCTCTGGTGAGGCCCAGCATGTATGACTATTATGGGATGGACAGCTATCCCGTCGGCACCAACTCCATCGTGGCTGTCATCTCCTACAGTGGCTATGACATGGAAGATGCAATGGTAAGCCACCAGAAGGAAATAATTCCTGTTGTCACGTGAGGAAAGTTGATGTGGGGCACTGGGAGTGAGGGTGTACCCAGCTGAGAAGACCCCGTCTGTCTCTGCTGGTCCTCACCCTTTTTGGGCAGATTCAGCAGCCCAGTGGTTAAGCGTTGTTACAGCAGGCAATGCTGGAGGTACTCGGAGTAGAGCAGAGCTTCCCTGTGCAAGGAAGTGGCCTTCCAGCTTTGAAAAATTTTAGGATTATGGGAGGCTTGAACTTTTTGGACCGGTGACCTACAGGGAGGCTTTAAAAAGACAATGTTGCCATTTTGATCTGATGCTTACCTTTGTAAATGTTTTCTTTTTTGAAGTTATTAGCAAGTCTTTAACAGGCTTTTGTTTCTCCTTTTTAGATTGTAAATAAATCTTCCTGGCAGAGAGGGTTTGCTTATGGAAGTGTTATCAAGGTGGAGAGTATTGACCTTTCCCTTAAAGCCGGCAGGGCAGGCGATAATTTAGTATTTGGCATCAGGCCTGGCGATCCAAACGTTGGGGAGAAGCTGGATGCCGATGGACTGCCTTTTGTTGGGTCTATCCTGCAGCCTGGGGACCCCTTCTACAGCTTCATGAACCTCAGCACAGGGGAGACCTTCACTGTGTCCTATCCGTAAGTACAGCTTGTCACTCCTGGCTCTGCTCACCCCGTGAGGGATGAGGGAACATCTCCAGGGAGAGCGGCTGGCCCTTTTCCTGGAGATGTTCCCTTTTCCTATCGTGTAATAGTGTCCTTGACAGAGAGCACGAAGTTCATGCTGTAGGTGACTCCCAGGCACGTATCACATCTTTTTCTCTAAGCCACTGTGTGTTGCAGAGCTGGCTTATCCCAGCAGGATATTTCTTTGGTGATTGCTTGTGCTGGTTGCATGTGGACACGATAACAGTTAAGCTTGATGCAGACACTTGGCACATGGAATATCAGGCTGAGGGCTCATTTGGAGAAGGAGCACACCCCCGAACAAGGCACTTGTTGGCAAAGCTCACACTTTGCCTTCCCTTTCTCAACTTCCCTCTCTACTAAAGAACTGAATGGGGTTCTT
>VYZQ01062450.1:94733-118168 GCA_013400655.1 Mystacornis crossleyi | reverse complement strand
AGAAAAAGGATTTTAAGAAGCATATTTAGATACCTGCATTTTCTTTTTGATATTGATTGGATCAGATGGGCCATTTCTTCTCATTTCTAGTTTGGAAGCAACATCTTCTTTGCGAACAATGATTTGCTTTATTGAAGGACGATCGGTTTCCTTAAATCTTTGGGATCTGTACGCATCAACACTTTTAAAAAAGGAAACCCCACAAAATGTTTCACAGGTGTGCCAAGCTTTTTTTTTTAACATATACATAGATACGTATTATATTTGGATGTCTTCCAGCTTGCCTAAGTGGCTTTAAAGAAAGCATTCTATCAGTTGATTTTAAGTTTAAGCAATATAAAAGACTACCCAATCTTTGATAAAGGATAAGATCTTGCAAAAAAACCTTAATTTGTCATCTGAGCTTCATTTGCAATTTGAGCAGTATGCATCATTAGAAGAGTTAAAAAAACTTGTGTCTTAACTCATATACAGAATCAGGGGTGGGGGTTGTGTTTATTACCTGTAAGGAAGGTTGCGATCTTCTGACATAGAGCCAATACTGTCTCCAGATTCTGCCCTGGGAACTCTAGTCCTTTGGAACTTCTCAGACTTCAGACTTACATCACTGATACTGCTACCTTCCCCAGCAGACTTAGAAGGAGAACCAAAGGCCTGAGGAAAAGAAAACACTATATTACAGATATCGGTTTGCATAATAATTATTTTTTCCTCTCTCCTTTACTTGTTTTACATATAGACAGTAAATTCGCTAAATACTATTTAACAGATGGTATTTTACAAATATGGACATACAGCAAGTTTATTTATTTAAGGACACTAATAGATTATTGAACTCAATGAGATGTCACCTTTAGTTTCCAAATCAGTACAGTTACATAATTACTTCTCTTCATATTTTTATCAGCAGTCACTCCACTGACTGCATGTATCCCATGCAAGTCCAGTAGTAGTAACAGGTTTGATTTAGCAGAAGACCACTTGTTTAGCAGAGCATCCAATATGCTACACTGTTTTCAGACAAAAATAACTTTGCCTCATTATGCCTTTGTTAGCAAAATATCACTTGCAACTTCTTTATTTGCCCAGATATCTCAATACTACAAAACGTCATGGCTCACAAGCAAATTGTTCATCTCTGCATGATAAACAAGCCCTTCCCCACCCTCCTAAGAATTCTCACCTCTGAACCAACAGATTCCACTAGAGGGGTCAACAGAGACATCGATGAAATATTCAGTGACTCTTCCTGCTCATCCTCATCACTTTCACCTTCCAAGCTCATGCTCATTTCTTTCTTTAGCTTTTCTATGTCTGGACCATCCTCTTGAAGAATTTCAAAAATCTCATTTATCACTTTCGAGCTATTCATCTCGTCATCCACTCGCATTTTGCCTTCGTGTACTTCATCTGAAGGGTTACGTTTTTAAATACATTAGTAGCATCAACACTCTCATTAAACAAACAGAGGAGTGAACTTGTTTCGCTTTTCAAGCAAGCTTGATTAAAAAGCACTTCTAGTCGGGCATATAGAACCTAAAAGTACACTTCTATGGCTATTTTAATATACTGTTTTAACATATACTGCATAATTAATGCAGAAAGGGAATGAAAAAAATGCACCTTTTAGACAAATTTCCACCTTTTAGTTCAAATACATCTAAAACTTAACTGCAAGTCCAACAGTAGAGCAGTCATTTCTGTCCTTTCCCAATGAACTTTTAACATCAGCTTCTTAATATTCCTTGAAAACATGAATGTCAATGATAAAAAGTTTCCTGATTTGTTTTATATTAACCTCATTACAAAACACATGAGGGTCAGCATATGGATGGTGAATTCATTGTTCAGAATTGAAGGATATTAATGCTGTTCTAGATAACTGGCAACAGCAAGCTAAGTCATTAATATACATCTACTCAATACAAACCTTTTGGTTTCTCAGCAAGTTGTTCAAGTTTTGACATCGCTTTGAGAGGGCTCTTTGACTCAGTGATCTTCAGAGGACTGGGTTTATCAACCTCTTCACACTTAGAAGTATCTAAGGGGTTTATAAAGAAGTATTATGTCTAGCCTTTGAATTTTATTTCGGTTATTGAATTTCAGAGGTTTTATTAACAAAAAGACTGCTAGATTCAATATTCCAGTTAGCCACATGTCAAAAAAACACACTAGAATACCCTCCACAACCTGTACATCTAGACTTCTATCTTATAATCAGAAACTGATACCACAAGAAACAATGCCAAAACCATAGCGGAGTGCAGCCACTCAAGAGCAAAAAGGGAAAATTTTAAAGAGACAAACAAAAAAATCCACTACACAGAAACCACTACATGCAAACCCAATTTTTTTAGAAGAACGTTTGATAGACTTTACAAGTAAACAGGCTACCAAAAGTGTTAACTAAGTTCACACTTTTTTCACAGAGAGCTGAAGATTCTGGCACTCAGTAAGAACCAGAAAGGATGTCACAAGCACCTCAAAATTCTTTTCATGTGTTCTAACATAAGAATTAATCTCATAAAGGTATATTGACAAGGGAAGAGTTCTCTCCTACTAGATTCTTGTGGAAATTTGGATACTCGGGTAGAGGATAGACTAAATGTGTAACTGACAATTCTCATTCACTTCCCTACACCTAATCTCCATTAAAGTTTGAAACATAGGTATACACATTGAAAAACAAAAAGACAGCCTTGCCTTGCCATTCTTCCAAGTCGTATAGGAGTGCAGAGTACTAATATCATGCGAGAAGATTCAGATAATCAGTAACCAAAGGGGAGGTCCAGTTCCACACGTCAGTGTTACTGGCCTCTTTCTCTGCTCATGAATATCAAGTGCAGTGCTCCTGTCCAGCACTAGTCACAGGCAAACTGTGACAGCTCTCACCTGAAGACTCCACACTGGGAGACTCTGCGGGCCTGTCACCTGCTGATGTGTCTTCTGATGATCCAAGAGCAGAGGCATCTGAACTAGGAGGATGTTTTGGACTAGCCTGAGACTGGCTTTCCTGGCAAGAATAAAAACAGAATGCATTCAGGAGGTAATGTTCAAAGTGACTAAAAAAAAACTACCAGATAAAACCCATTTTAACACCTGCTAGAATAAAGAGGTTGCCTATCCAGTACCCTATTTATTTATCTAAGATATTTAGCTGAAGTAGTAAATATTAAATGTTTGCGTGAGGAGCTCTTTTACTTTTGCAGGGGTTTATCATAAAACCCCACACACTTAACATCATCAAAAAGTAAATAAATCACTTGGCTCAAAGCAGTATCACTTGTCTTAGTTGATTCTACAAGACGTAAAAAAAATCTCGTAATTTGTTAATAGTCATACAAATCACTGGACAAGTCATCTTGCACAGCCCAGGAGTTCCCAAAGCATAGGTTTTTCTCTCTCATATACATTTCCGCATCTAAGCCTGTGTTCAGAACATGTTAAAGCAATTCAGACTATCGTATTTTGATTGACGAGGTAACATTACCATTTTGGCTTCTGGAAGCCTCCTCTTCGAAGTGTCCCTTTTCTCCACACTCCACAGATTGCCCCTATCAAATCGGCCACGAAGGCATGCAAGTTCTCGTTCACGTTCCTAAAGAAATGAAGGGAAGTGGGAGAAAAGATGACAGCTTTAAGATGTCACATTTCAGACTGCTCAGGTAGGTGCAGAACAGTAATAACCTTCCCCAAGCTTATAAGCTAGCAATGGGTGTTACAAGTCATACCTGTTTAAGTTGAAGTGCTAAACTGGCAGTAGAGGAATTTTCATTTTGTTTGAGAAGCCTCTCCTGGATTGTCCTTGTATTTGGGGTAACAATGGGTGTTCTGCACCCTGGAGTATTCGCAGCAGGGCTGCGTGCGCTACGCTCTTCACAGCACTCCCCAAAGCGTTCCAGGAAGGGCTTAATTCCTGATCCCCCTACAAGAACAACTGTTTTACCATGAAAGAAGAAGGTGCCACCTATGTGGCACCAAGCTTTGATTTCTTCTAAATATGCAGGCTCTTAACATATAGAATGGATACCTATAGTTTCTAACAATCTGAAGTAAACTTTGAATAATTTCAATTATCATGTTAGGCTGCTTTTGCTCTCAAGAGTTACTAAAACCATGTCCAAGAAAATGTCCCCTGCAAAATACAGAAGCTGTACAACTTACAATAACTATCACAGAAATCATCAGCATTTTACTCAAGTTACAGCTGGAATTAGGTATGATCGGGTATGGTACCTTAAATTCTTAACTAATATGTAGTTTTCAACACAGAACACATAGGCCTAATTTGAATGAATATTTACTGAAGCTGAAAAACAGCCTACCTGGTGTTGTGGGTTTACCCTTAGGTTCAAGTTGCACATGTGTTCCTTTGACTGGCTCTGCTTTGGACTGAACTGGTTGAGGCAAAGCTGACTTTGCTGTTTGTGTACGCTCTTCAGTTTTCCGAGGACTGCAGGGATTCTCTGCTGGTCGTTGTTGTACTTCAGATTCTTTAGAACAGGGAACAGTGACTCTTGAGGATTGTGTTAAAAAACTGTTTGGATCCTTAACAAGGGAAAAAACCCAAAAGATAAGACTTACATTATTATTCTTTCAAGAGGAAAAACAATGAAAGCACTCTGCATATCATACTATAATCTAATTCACCTATTCCTTCAACAAAAGGAAAAACCAGGTGTTAAGCATTTAATAGATTTTTTTAATCCAGTATTTCAAATTGTTTCGGCATTTGATTCCAGGTGCTCTTGCCAGCTATTTCAGGTATTGTCCCACATTTCCCTAAACAAGAAGGCACATGGAAGATGTTGTCATTACAGAAATGGTGTAAATTGAAAATAGGTGTCTGGTACTAGTAATTTCATCATTCTGATTCAGTCTTCATACAGCAATAATATTTACAATTTCAATCGATCAACGACAGGAAGTTACAGAGTGAAACCCAGTATCTCTGTAACAAGCCCCCCTTCTGATGGTCAAGAGCAGCAATCAGCAAATTGACATCAGCAAAACACATAAGTACTCTCATCTTAAAGTTTTATTAAAAGAAATTCTAAGCTGTTTCAGATCTGCTAGTAAAAAAAGGCATGTGGGATTGCAATAAAGCAGAAGTTATAAATAGACTCAGATGGCTCACACAAAATCTTTAAATTCAGATTAAACAGTTATGTGCTAACATTTGTCCACCCCAATACAATACTCAAATCAATTTTTAATCAGCAACTAAATCAGACACTCACCGCTCTCTTTGAGTTTGCTGGTTTATTAATAGAAGCCTCAACAAGCCTTTGAGAACAGGATGCAGCTTCCTGCTTTACACTGCTACTATTGATTCTAGCAGATGCTCCACTTGTAGTGGACAATTTGGATAAACAAGTAGTGCCAGGCTGTTCTTGTGCATTGTTTTGCTTTGCAGATGGATGACTTAGGTCATCTTCCCAGGAACCAATTGTAGCAGCAAGGTTAGCTAAACGGCCTCTTCTCCCAATAGGCGTTTCACTTGCCAGGGCATTAGATGTCTGCTTAGGTGGAGAAACAGATAGATCTTTTGACTGGAAAGGAGACAGAGGAACACATTCAGAGGGATCTGAAAAAAAAAGCAAAAAAACCAACATTTATTTTGCTAATAAAATATATTGAGATATACTTGCATCTTTTGCGTTGTACTATATATTGAGTTTATCAACAATTAGATGTTCCCGCCATCAGCAGAATCAAACTACTAGCCCCGGAGGCATTGAGACTACGCAAATTAAACATTTTTAATCAAGCAGATTATTAGTTTTATGTCAGTGTTGTGAGGGGCGAGGCATCAGACTAGTAGAGGAAAAAAAAGTTTAAAATTAAGCTGTAGACAACAGCTTTAGTATTTCAGGCCTGCCCTAGTGTTGACTTCTAATTCTTTAGGAAAAGATTAACCTTCACACACACAAAATTATCTTATTCTAGCCAACATAATCATCAATACAAACACAGACACCAATGGTGCTCAGCAAGTGAAACACACCCTCACTATCCCAGCAGCGCCGCTGTTCTGCCAACTTCTGCATACGTGTTTTGACTGAAAGGGCTGCAGGAGTTTCTGACTTGATGTTTGGTTTTACTTTCTCGAGAGGCTGAACCAATGAAGCTCTGTTAGAAGCAGTTTCGTGTGATTCTGAAGTCATCTGAGGAGAATCATGGCTTCTGGAACTTGAAGGAACTGGCTGTACGTTCTCCGAACTAGAAGTTTGAGCCTCTATATCATTAGGGCAGAGCCTCTTTGATGGTGATGGCTTTGTATCTGGTTTTACTGGATAGGTGAGAGTATTCAAGCAAATTAGTATTTAAACAATCTAAAATATTTACTGACAATACAAAATTGTAGTGCAAATAAAGTTATGATTTATAAGTACTCTAATATGCTTCCCAAAAAAATGCCCTTCCCAAATCTACCAAGCACAAGGCACTCTCTTTGGCATTATGCAATTATTTCTAAATAGCTTACTGGCCTGGCACATCTGCTCTCAGGTCCAGCTAAACACAAGCTAGTCCTAGCGGCCAGGTAACTGCATCCACCACTTTTTAGTTTAAGATAAATGCTCAATGTTTTCACTTCCCCTTTGGAAAAAAAATGGGACTTGTATCAAGACAATCTCTATTAAACATGTTGCAAAATACCTTCGTCATCAGGAAGAGGTGCCTGGTTACCAGTTTCTGCCAAAGGCTCTCTGGCCCTCTTGGTCTGCACTGTGGGTCTCGCCCCCATCTTGGGCCGCTCCGCCATTTTCCTCTGCAGGTTCTCTCGCCTGGCACGGGTTCTTTCGAGGAGTTTCTGAGTGGTCAATAAGTCATGTGTTACCATAGACTGCAGTGTGGTAACTAGTAACTGCTCAGAGTAAAAGGTGTTGGAATTCTGTTTAGCATATATAGCTGGTAGGTTCCAAATTTCAGTCATTAAATCAACTATGGTCTCCAACTAGCTTGGCTCTGAGAAAATCAGGCTAAAGAGACACAAGCAATGGCAAAATTAAAGAAGAGGGGCTCCTATAGACTCCAAAGTCATCAAAAATGTTTGAAAATAATTTATTTTATACTGAATCACCACATGACAGTCTTGATCTGTCAAGTCTTGCTAGTAGGGTTTTCTGACACATTGCTAAAGCATCTGGTCAAGTCACCTAACTGGCACTAGCCCTGTAACAAAATAAACAACATTGAAGCAATTGTCAAGAGGTCTTGAAAAGCTTAACAAATAAGTGTGGCAGTCAATGGTTTTTTAAAAAATTGCTATTACACTTTCTAAATTAAAAGGTGAATTTCTTTGCCTCAAGCTTAAATTTTAAGAATAGGCTGATGATATAGCTAGCTATATTATGATAACTAGCCTGTTTATTAAGATATCTCTATACAGAAAAACACAAAGAGATACTAATAAAGCTATGTAACAACATTATTTTTCATTTGCTACCCACTGGAAATTTGAGTACTCTGATCATATTCCATACAAAACAGCTTGTTGTAATAAGTGTTCCACACTAGTACAAAGTGATTCCTTACAGTATTCAAGTTTAAGATAGGTTTTAGTTTGTTTGTTTTAAATATAGCATTTATAAGTCACTATCACTCAGTTTGATCACATCTAAAGGACACTTAAATACTCTTTTGATCTAGGTGTTAAGGTTCTTTGAGACAAGAAAATGTACGATTGAACTAATGGCCTTTAAAGGGAAGCATATAAACTGCACTTGTTTGGTGGCACATAAATTATTGTGAGAACTGTGCCAGCCATTATCTGTCCTGTTGCACAGCAATTAAATACACATTTCACATTTTTAACTGTCTAAGACTGAAGTCTTAAACAATGTTCTATTGTAGGGCAACACAGGACAAATAGAATGTCAATCTCAACAGTTTTTTTGTGAAAGCAAATCTCAGCTTTGCTAACTGTCACAGAAGAGGAGGAATCCGGAAAAAAAAAAAAAGCCCAAAACAAAATGCATGAAATGCCATGAGTGCCTTCAACGCAGGTTCCACGTTAGTTGTGTCCGCAAGTCAGCTTTCCGTATTTCCAAAATGCAAAGCTACAAAGATCACGTAATAGCCACATAAGAAAAATCCTAAAGGAGATTTAAATAAACAGCTCTTCTTGCAAAAGGTTGAATATATCTTACAACAGTATTCCTACAGTTCTATTCAAATAGAGTCACATTCCTTTCTGTTTTGTTAGTTGAGCAAAATAGAGTTTCAGTTGTTACAAATGAGATGTCACTTCCCAAGAATGCACGCACGCCTCTGTTGTTCAGCTCCAGCTCCTATTGGCTTCTTGCATCTCAAATTTTCCATGCAACTGCCATAATGCCAACGGTGCTGTTACACACGATGAGTAAGCCACACTCCACAGCTTGAGGCTTATTTCCAAGTTCATCAACAGGGTATTTTCTACAAGTACATTCTCCAACTGTTCTAATGACAAAGTTTCAGAGTATCACAGAAGTCAAAAACCCTACAATATCCTGAGTTGGAAGGGATCCACTAGAAGTCCAGCTCCTGACCCTGCACAGAACAGCCCCAAGAGTCACACGATGTGCTTGAGAGCATTACCTATGGAATCTGAGGACTACTAAGACAAAGTCAGGAGATCACTGTGTTATGAAAAGACTTTCTAAAAACCAGAAAAAAACCTTCCCACTTAAAATGTTAATGGACAACCTCAGTTTTTCAGAAGTATGTTTTAAAGCACATATTAGAGAAGATACTCAGGCCCACATATAATTAAAAGAATTTGTTCTGACTACTCTGCTTTACTAGCAGAATCGAGCAAAGGGAGCAATTAAAGAAACAGTTACCTTCAAACCTCACATTTGTAAATTTTCCCCAAACAACTGCATCGCTTATTTCTCTTTGCTTATCCTCTGTGCTAGGAAACCGTACTTGCCTCTGTGAATGGTAAAAACTACTTCAAAGTACAAAATAACCTAAACTTTCTAAAACACCCTTCTGTGCAAGAAAGGTGAGTTACAGAATCAGCTATAAAAATAAAGTCACAAACAGCATGTTCATTGTGACCCTGAAAAAGTACCCACTGCACCATCTCCTCTGTGTGATCTGTATTAATAATTCGGTTGAGATTCAGAAGGTTATTAGCTTTTTCTTGCAAGATTAACCAAAAGAAACATTATTTCAGAACTGATGTGAAGGCATTCCACTGAATCTTACAGTAAGATTTATTTGAGCTTAAATTCACTGAGACACAGACAAAATTTGCTACTGCAAAGGGATCAACATACACTGAATTGACAGTATGCTTCATCCAATTAAGGCTCAAATTACACTGTTTTACATAATCAACACTTACAATGCCTCACCAGGTCCCTCCAAGTAACAGAGCATGATAATTTGTAGACAAGGATTATCTCAAAACAATTAAACGAAGGGAAGATTATATTAAAAGGGAAAAAAAAATAACACAAGCCACAGAACATAAATACTCAAAAATAGGTGATAAAGGGCTTTCTTTTCACAGAACTTTGGGGAAAGTTACTAAACTTCAATACTAGGACACTAATATTGGTCAGAACTCTACACAACAGTGGAATGTCCTCCGCAGCAGAAATATTCTTGGTAAGGTGACTTTTTATGCACTCTGCAATACTGGCTAACACTTGAATGAAGTTTACTCTGGGGAGCGGCCTCACAGTTGGTCATTTTCAAAGCATTTCAAAGTCAGCTATGTACAAGAAGGGCGTGTAGAGGTTGGAATATCTCCCAGCATGCAAAACCATTTTAAACTCGATTCAGTAGTCCAGACTTGAAGTTTGTTTAAGACAAGCTGGATCATGTCACTCACTACCAATTAAGGAAAGCGGTTTTAGATGTTTACGCTTAGAAAGACTTTACACGGGGGTAGGGTAGAACTGCCTTGGCATAACACATTTAGTAAATCTGTTCAGATCAACACCTTATGTTCATTTTTTAAAAATCAGATCTGTGCAGTCACCTTTTTTGAACACTCAAATTATTTAAAGCATGTCGGTTTGATAAACAGATTACTTACAAGGGGAGGAGAGAGTATTTCATTACTGTATCTGATTTGAATTTTTTTAAGTAGTTCAGGTTTTATTTACACATGCTGTGGGTTGAAGGCCCTTTTTACTATGACATTTCTCAAAACAGTCACAAGACAGCTTTAAAACTTCATAACCTCTGACATGAAATCAGAGTACAGCGCAGCATCTTTGAGAAACCTTCAACCTTCATACAGAGTCAAGCTGGTCAATTCCTCATTTTACTACAGTTTTACTTCTGTAAAACTTAAGCACCCACACAGCCAATTTGCCCTAACAACTAACGGCTTTTTTTTCCTTTCTTTTTTAAAAAAAGAGGAACTGGGCCTACCAACGAAAGTGACCAATCGCAGGTGGCAATAGTGCCAAATAGGACGCATTTTTTATCAGATGCTGTCCGCTTTGGGCAGACTTATGATCCGACCTTTAGGTATGGCAGGCACAGAGCGTGTCAACAGCGCTCCCATCTGCTCCCGGGGCCCCTCCCGTCCCCGCTGAAAATCCCATCTGCCAGACGCGCAGGAAAGGCAAACGCCCGGCTTGGTAAAGGGCCTCTCCTCCGCAAGCCCCAGCGCCAATCACCCGGGCTCTGTCCTCTCCCGGCAGGACCTGACAGAGCCCGGGCGGCCCCGCGAGAGGACGCACCGGCAGGAGCAAGGCGGGGCGGGGCAGGGAGGGTCTCCCCGCTACAGGCAAAGAGGGTCGCTGCAAGCCCGCAAATCCCCCCGCGAGCGGGGACGAGGGTGGCTGACAGGGCTCAGCCAGGAGCAACTATCCCGCCCGGAGAGTGCGGCGCAAGGAGCAGCTCCCCTCCCTTCGGACCCCAACCCGCCCCCTCCCCTGCCCTGTGTCCCCGCGGTCCCCGACACTGACAACTAACTCGCCACTTCCCTGGCTGCGCCCCCTCCACAGCTGACGACCCGGGGCCCGGCCCGGGCCGTGCCCTCACCTCGGTGAACGGGTCCATGGCTGTGCCGCCGGTGCCGCCGCTCGTGCAGGGTCCGCTCGCCAAGGCCGCCCGGGAACAGCCGAACCTCCGCCCCAACCGCTCCCGGGATTTGAATTTCAGCGCCCGCCGCGCGCGGGCACGACGGGAAGAGGGGGCGGTGCGCGCACGCGGGCCTTGATTGACAGGAGCGCCGCCCAATCCGGCAGCAGGCGGCCCGGGGGAACTGAGGGGCCTGGCGGTGCCCCGGAAGGGCGGCCCCGCTTCCCCGGCTCTGGAATCGCGGCTGGCTTCGTGAGCTGCCCCCCGGGTTCTGCGCCTGACCCTGGGCCGCCCACGGCTTCCTTGTGTTGGTGCCGGGAGCCCATCTGGCTGCCCTGTCACGGAATTCGTTTGGAAAAGACCTCCGAGATCATCGAGGCCAACTTGTGACCGACCACCACTCTCTAGACCAGGCCATTGCTCTGACGTATCCAGTCTTTCCTTAAATACCTCCAGGGACGGGGACTCCACCGACTCCACCACTCCCCGGGCAGCACATTCCAATATCTAATCATCCATTCTGTGAAAAAATTTCTCCTAATGTCCAACCTCAACCTCCGTTGGCACAGATTAAAGACTATGTCCTCTTGTCCTCAACTTCCTTACTGGCAGTCCCTCTTCTGAAAGAAAAGGCTTTTACCTGCTTGACAGGCAAGTAGAGCAATAGTGTCCGGTTGACCACACATCTTGCTGCAGCTGCTCAGTAGGAGTGTGTCCTGAGCCTGGAAGATTAATTTTTCACGTGGCATTGACGTGGAGATATCAGTGGAACACATGATTTTTATGTAACATAGTAAATGGAGAGGATACTTCCCCAGTGCAGCTGTGAAACTTGCTGGTCCTTCTCGTGGATCTTGAGTTTCTCCTTGTGCTACAGCCTGTAGGTCTCATGAAACCTCACCCACCACTTCCTTACATCTGTCCCGTGCACCATTTCACTGGCAGGCCTTTCTCAGTGGATGTGGAATTAGCAGAGACCCACTGGTTGCTGAGGTTCACACCTTGCTAGCTGTGCACCATCCCAAACTCCCTTCCCATACATGTTTTGAGCATAATGACAAATACAGCATGTTTTTTTTTTTCATACCTGCCATTCCCCTTGGGAGGCTGCTATGGGCTTGACTGCCCAAATGAATAAACCTTGTCAAATTTCCAGTCTATCCATACGTATTGGCACCCCTTTATACCTTTTTGCTTGTATGCAAATAGTGTTCATTACCTTGCATGAATGCCCTTCTTCACTAGTGCTGTGCTTCTTGCCTCTTTGATTATTTATAGGCAGCAGTCTTTCTTCTTTACTTTGCTTTGCTAAACAAACCAACACTCTTCTAATTGTCCCTCATTCAAAAATCTCTCCAGTGTCTTATTTACAAACAGCATGGCATCAGTGTGCAGCAGAATCTAAAACTACAATATCAAATAATACTTTCTGAAGAAATCTGGCAAACAAGCATCTCTGCACTGTTCTCAGATAAACATTGGTTGGAGCAGTCCGAGGTCCAGCGTCAGAACTTGCTCACACACCAGGCAGAAAATTGGGACTTACCAGATGGGACTTGTCACTCATTCATAATCTATGAACCAGCCTGTTCAGTGGTAAGAAGGAACAGGCTTTATTTCCTTAAGGAAAAACTAGGTTTAGCTATCACTGGTAAACAACAGAAACATGCCTTTAATGGAGCAGTAGAGAATCAATGCAGGAAAACACCAGGAGACAAAATAGCCAATATGGAGCTCAAAATCCTTGGCAGAAAACAGAATTACCATTAAGTCCTTTCTTTCTCATGCCATCCCAAAGGAAGAAAAGTTGTGCACTATTTGAGCCCTTTTAATAATACAGACTTACTGCAATTTGAACACGCTTTCTGCTTTACATGTGGGTCTGTGAGATTTATACGGTGCAGCTCCATCTGGCCTTGCAGCATTTCCAAATGTGGCTCCAGCCATTGCTGGTGTCTTTCAAATGACACAGTGTAGCACATGATGCTCAGCCTGGGGGCCGACAGAACGGGGGTGGCTGCACTGTTAGTGTACATAATGATGTGTGCATAATGATGTATACATAATACTGACATGCACTAATTATTATTTTAAAAGAGGAAAATAGTGATGCTTATTCTGTGCAATATATTTCTTGTAAAATATATTTCTCTGCAGTTTATGCTGAAAAATGAAATGGAGATTCCTAGGAGTGTACAACTGCTTAAATTAATGCAGTATATATGTGACAAATGTCCTTCCCTTTTGCTCTCTACAGACCCAATAATTTCTTCATAATTTTAATCCAGACCCATCGAGGTCCTGCTAGAAATAAATTGAATACTTAGTTTCTCATCTTGTCAAGGAGTTATGTCTGTCTTTCAGGAAACCAGTGGACAGCAAATATATCTTATCCTTTTATCACTCTAAGGAGCCAAAGAAAGTAAATAAATTTCAAGAATTGTGCTATAAAAATGAGGTCTGTTTTCTGCATAGTGGCAGGGGTACAGCCCTTAGCAATGGAATTTTCAGTTGAAGTTATATTTTTCTTAATAAATTAGTAAAACTATTTCTACAGCAACTTACGGGGGGAAAAAACATCAATTGATCTTTCCCATGTGAAGGCACAAAGAAAAAGAAAGGGAAAGAAAGGAATGCCATGTGAAACCAGCAGAACAATGACACAGCTCTGCCTGTTAAACAGCTTTATGTTTTATGCCAGACTTTTGCATTCAAAAATTATGAATCGCACCCTTCACCATCTCCTCCCCTCACGTGATATGGTTTAAGATGTCTTCTTGCCAGGCATAAGCTGATGAAAAGTAATTCTTTCTGTAACAATAAATAACTCAATACAAAGCACTTGGGGAACAGTTTTGGCTGGCTTGCAGTTTCCATGGGAGTTGAGACCTTGTGCACTGGAGTCAGTCATTTTTCTTTTAACATGGCCAGAAGAACATTTTTACTTTCCCAAGTTTTCCTTCAAAAAGTTTGAAAGCAGAGTGACTGTTTTCAGGGGGGTATTTCCATTTCAGAAGGTTATAGATGTTTTCACTAGGACTTTTTAATAAGAGTGGAGCACTTTTAGTTATAAGGAGAATACTTGCCAAGGTGTTTTTATCTCTGGCTTCCTTACAATACCAATACAATCAGAAATGTAAAATACTGACATTGAAAGTGCTGATCCCAGTGTAGTCCACTGTGTAGCTCTGTTCTGTAATCCTCAGAGAAAATTTCCTAAAACTTTCTGCTGAGAAACTGAGCTCACAATTCTAATTCCAAAGGAAAGATGAGCAAGATGCTTCCTTTGATGCACAGAAAATCCTGTCAATTGGAGAAAATTATTACTTTCCATCTTGTAATTTCCTTTTATTCACTGTTTAATAACTCAAAATGAAAGTTGATGCTCACCTATCTTGCCCTTGCAAGCAGATTCAATCTGTAGCCTGGTAATACAGTGCATTAGAATACAGCAGTGTAGTATTCCTTGTAGTGTAGATTTCCTTTCAAAAGGTGTTTTTTACCAGAAAAAATCCACTCTTCCACTAATCAGCTGTAGAGCTGTCATGATTCTGGTGGTCATTTCCCATCCAATAGTAGGATTGCATGGCAATCCACAGAGAGGAGAAGCAAATGAATGGCCTAGCGCACAGTGGTGTGCATCGTAATTCCTGGACTATAGTCCCATTAGAATTAATTCTTCCCCATGACTTCAGACAAAGGGGGAAGAACCTTGGGGAAGAGACAAGGAAACAGCCCTTGCAGAGCTTCTTGAGGACATCTCTTTCCCGTAGCCCACCTTCTTTTTTGCCTCCAGTGGATCCTGGAGGATGTGTGGTACAGGTCTGATTCTCTGTGTCTTGGTTATGCCTAAATTGAAGTCAGGCTGTAAGAATTTCACCTCTTCAGAGGCCCCCCAGCAGGACCCCTGTAATAAGGGAATCCTGCACTACAGAAGAGCAGTAAGAATATAATATCCATCCTTTCAGTGATTCTGAAATGAAGAGCAAATTGTACCCTCAAATCCTCTTGAATATCCTAGCATGCCAGAGAGCTGGCCTGGAAAAATGCAATTTCACTGCCAAACAGTGAAAAGAAGGGCTGATCCATAGCCTGGCAAAACACTGCAGTTTGGATTAATTTGTATTTTCTATTACAAATGTTTCATAATCAAAAACATTTTGATGGGCAGCATTTAGGATATGTTCTCTAAGCCAAGCCAAAGGTGATTATACTGCTTTTGTCAGGTCCTGTGATAATCACAGAGGCAATTTAGGCTGACATTATCCAGTAACGGAATATATTTATGTCAGGAACAGGACGGGTTTCATGAGTGAGTAACCCAGTGTGTGACATGGATTTAAATTAGCAATGCTCAGAGCACAAGTCTCTCTCGTAATAGTCTGAATATGGGAAATTCATAACCAGCTCACCCAGACTAAAACAATGTGGGGGGGCCCCATCGCCAGAAGTTACAGTGTAACTTTTACCTGGGATTGTGTTGTCTGTTACCAAAAGGATTCATTTATTACTCTGCCTTAGAAAGTGTATTTGAGGGGAAAATCCTCTAACATGGACACTTGCTGAGGGAAAATACTACAGAAGCTCTCATATGAGGAGCAACTGAAGGAAAAATCACACCAAAACCAAAGCTAGAGGGAAAAGGAGAAACGTTAGAGGTTAATGGTTGGACTCAATGATCTTAGAGGTTTTTTCCCACCTTAATGATTCTATGATTATGGGGAGAAAGAAGATGAGTGAAAAAAGGCAAATAACAAGGGAGGATGAGAAAGAAACAGAGGAAAAGAAAGAAGATATATTAAAATGGAGAAGTAGTGAAACAAAGAATGAGACAAAACTCCTATTTCATTTACAACAAATGACAGTTGTCAAGTGGACTCAGTTTCAGAAAAAGATCTCTTGAGTGGTTGAACTCTGCTTTTTTACAAGGCTGTGGGAGTTAAGAAATATTTGCGTGTGATGCACTCTCAAAAGATTTATTGTCTTCAGTTAGTATAATATTGCATTTGTATGACTAAATCACAGCAGTTTCTCAGGGCTGTTCATTTAGGTCTCCTAACTGATTTACACAGGACAAGGAGAATTAGACTTCCTTCTTTTGTGTTTCAAGGCAAAATACCCCCTTTTCTTTTTTTATCCATGTGGTACACATGTACCATTTGCTGACATAAAAATTCTGAAACTAAGCAAAGGACGTGAAAGTACTTAAGTGCCACTATGTTAATTTAGACCAGGATGTTACTCTCAGTACCTGAGACTTGCCTGCAATTGCAACACAGTGCAAATGGAGTAATCATATAATCACATCAGCAATTTCGCCAGCCAAATTGTATCGCATTTTACATTCTTGAAATAATTTTCTGAACAATGGAAAAATTAGGAGATTCTTGTTAAGAAAATGTAAAACATTTTCTGCTTAAAAAAAAAAAGTGTTCTATCAGCTCTAGCTTTTTTTAAAGACTCAGTAGGCTGTAAGCTTAACAGGTGATAATTTTCTGACCTCTTTCCATCTTAGTCTCATATTTTGAATAAATAAATGAAACTACAGGACACAAATAAAAATAAATTATTTATAAGGAAGGCCAAGAATGTTACCTACAAAATCACCTGCAAGTTTTTAAAACCAAAATAGGTGCTTCAAATTAAATGTAGCCTATATGCTTTGCTAAATAGGGAAAGATCTAAGGATATTAAATGGATTTTATGTGCGTTCACGGTAGTTTTTTTCACTTTCTATGTCAGTTCTTTAGAAAAAACCAACCATAAAATATCATGAAATCCTTTTTGCAAATGTGGCATGTTTACACTAGAGGGTGCTACTTGGACAGGATTTTAGGCTGCACAGTGTCTTGCTTTGGAAATCTTTTTTAACATTTAGAAAAAAAATGCATATCTGAAATAAGAAACAGATTTTTTCTTATGGCACAAATTCTACTGAAATTTAAATAAACATAACTGAAATTATACTTTCCACACACATACTCATGAGGGACACTGGTCCCTTAGCTTCAGTACAAACTACATATATAATCACACTGAGGATGTGTTAGAGATCAGTAAATATTCTTAATATTTCAATCTGCTTTTACTTAACAGACTTCTATGACACAGAAAATAGACTTACTAATGGAATATAAAAATAAGACCATGGCTCTTCGTTAATGAGAGGGACAGAAGCATCTGATGGAGTAAAACCTAAATTAGCAGTCTATAGTACAAACACAGTGTCACTGAATGCCTGGGTGTGATATGACGAAGGCTTGCCTCACCTTACAATAAAGCATGAAAGAAGGCAAAGGGAATGGAAATGGCCAAGAGGTTATTTTAAATAACTCTTACTTCATTCTTCCCATGGTGATGAGAATTGTGAGAGCTCTGAACATGTCTCTCTACATCTCCAGGGCCTTTGGCTGCCTCAAGCCAGAGCCCACATGGAGATGGTGCAGATCTGGGGCCATGAAGAGAGCTGCTGCTCCCTAACAGCTGTTTGTAACCAGCTTGGTATGGGCAGCTTGTCTTCTTGTACGTCTAATCCAAAAATCTCTTTTGAATTTGGCAGGTCTGTAAGAAGGTAAGACAGTGTTTGCCCTGCACTGTCCCCATCTCAGAAACACTGTAGGTCCAACTCTAGAACTCTACTAACACCATGATAAAGTGGTAGCCAGGGAATCTCCGAAAACAGGCAGAAGGTAGAGGTGAGTAAAGTCTGAAAATACCTCTGGTTTGGCTTATGCTTTTCCCCAACACTGTTGAACACTATTTCCATTAGCTGAATTTGTCACCGATACCACTTGGAAGGTATTATTCCTCATGGAGTAAATAACATAGCCTCAGCTGCTTTATAGTCCCATTTAACCTCATAAACTATGTGGGAATCTGCAAAGTAAAGTTCAGTAGCAGTGCCAGGCATGTACTTGGAAAATGGAAAAAGAGAGTGTTTATACCTTGGGTTCTGCCCCTCACTGAGTCAGAGCTTCTCCTTGAAAACAGAGTTTACCAGAAAACCAGCTTTTCCAGGCCAGGAAATGTCCCTTCTGCTCTACAGATCCTGTCCTAAGTGTGAGAATCTGGATGTCCCATGAAATGAAATGCTTTGATGAAGAAGTACATCATCACTCTTTCCACAGCTACTGGATCATTACCCACTGCTGTCAGCTGCGAAGGGTCCCCTGCTCCCAGCACTGGAGTTCCTGCTGCAGCAGAGTGCTTGGCCCAGCATGCAGGTGAGAGCTGTCTCCAAAACTCCATGTACTCGCACTTACTACTGCACAAGTTGCTTCTTGTAAAAAGCTGCTAAGGCAGTGTTTTGGGTTTTTTTGATATCCCCTTCTCATTTTATAAGTCTGTTGTATAGCTTGGACTAGCAAAACTTAGGGATCAAATAAACAAAGTGAAAGAGGAAAAGATAAGGAAATGAATGGCAATAGAGAGAGAAACATTGTGCTTTTTTCAGGTTTGTTAAGAAAAGAGTGAACTGCTCACCTGATCAGCCAAAAAGGACGATGCACTACTACGAAAACTTTGGTTTTCAACTGAAATTAACCCAGCACCACAAAAGAGTTGACCAACTTCAAAAGGCACAAAGTACAACTGTTTAATAGATTGTCATTTTTGGTGGGCTGTGGTTTAACCCCAGCCAGCAACCAAGCCCCATGCAGCTGGTTGCTCACTCCCCGACCACCAGCATCAGGGAGAGAATGGGAAGTGTAAAAGCTAGATAAACTTGTGGGTTGAGATAAAGGCAGCTTAATAGAAAAAGCAAAAGCTGCACACACAAGGAAAACAAGGGATTAATTCAGTTCTTCCCCTGGGCGGGGAGGTGTTCAGCCATCCCCAGGAGAGCAGGGCCCCATCACATATCAGAGCGACTTGGGAAGACAAACACCATCCCTCCAAATATCCCCCCATTCCTCCTTCTTTCCCCCACTTTATGTACTGAGCATGATGTCCCATGGTCTGGAATGTCCCTTTGGTCAGTTTGGGTCACCTGTCCTGCCTGTGTCTTCTCCCAGCTTCCCATTCACCCCAACGTCCTGGCCAGCGTGGCAGCAGGAAAAGCAGAAAAGGCCTTGCCTTTGTGCAAGCCCTGCTCAGCAATAACAAAACCTCTCTGTATTATCAACCCTGTGTTCAGCACAAATACAAAACACAGCCCCACACCAGCCATTGTGAAGAAAATTAACTCTACCCCCACCAAAACTAACACGGGGGCAGATTGTCTTGTGCTGCCCATGCTGCCTGACCTGGTATTTGTGTTGCCACAGCAAGGTACCTGTGATTCATCTGCTGGTGTTTGCAGTTTGGCAGGCAGCTTTTGCTCGGGCTGCCTGCCAGGCCTGCCTGCCACTGCCAAAGGCAACACCCTCCCTTTCTCAGATGGACCCCTGTAGTGACAAGGCATTGCTGCAGAAGTGGACAGATGGTTAGAGGAGGAAAGGTCTAGAGGGGTGAGTTGGTCCATCAGTCCATACTGAAGGAGGTGCGTACTTTACTGTGACTGTTATATTTTTATAACCCACTTCTCTGCCATAGGAAAGCAGCCTCTTTTTCATTGGTATAAGTGCATTTGTAAGTATACAGTAGATGTCCCAGATTTCTTTCCTCATATGGTAGCAGACAACAGTCAATAGCATTCGTAGGTTCCCATCACAAGGATCTTATATTGCTTTCACTTCTCTGCACTTTACTGCAAGGTTTGCCTATGTTTTGTTTGCCCTTGTTGGGTTGAGTGTATGGTTTTGAGCCTCCGTACCATAAAGCGTGAACAAATTCAGTGGGTAAATCAATCCGAATACTGGAGCTATATCAAGTTGTGCATCTGAAAATAGCAGTCCCATTGAATAAGTTTATGAGTAAGCAGCTCCCACAAGCATGTGCTGCATTGGCTGCGTACTAGGAGTGTAGGACCCAGCTGGAATCAGAAGGCAATGTCAGGCAGTTCTGAAGGAGCTTCTAGAAAGAATACGTGTGGAAGGAGTGTCAGTTGGAGTCACTTGGTCAATGAAATTGTTTGGTCAGGAGATAGTCAGCCAGCTAAGAGTCATTAAGCAGGGCAGGAAGGCTGACCTTGCCACTCTGAAGGGCCTGAAGCTGTGCCAAATTATGCAGAGTTAGTTAAGGACTCTCGTTCTCAGTTTTCAGAGTTCATCAGTGATTCTTTGTTGTCATAGAGAAGTGGCAGAAAGATGGTGTGAATATGAGGGAGGAACCAAATAAAACTGATGTTAAAACAAGTGTATATATATATATATATTTAAAATCCAAATGCACATATACACATATATATTTATATATGCATCTATATATATGCATTTATATATGCATATATGTATTGGAATTTTGCAGTGTTAGCTTCCGACGGATATAGAGATCAATAAAATATGTCACTGCTCTTCCAGACCATACACATTGCAGTGCTTATTGGTGCTAATATTCCTATAAAGATACTCCTCTGCATGCAAGACATTGCAGTATTTTTGACTGGGTGAACATAAAATTATCTCTGAAGGCATGCTCAGGTAAATCTGAAATTATCTCTGGAAGTAATGTTACATTAAAGCTGAAATACAAGATGCATGTCACCTTTAATTCTGGCTCCTAACAATAGGTATAGATCCATTTGGACTGTGAAACTGGGTCATTTAGGCTGTGTTCCACAGTGTGGCTCATCTAAACATCAGAATTTGTCCCTGTGTTCCCTCATCTTGCTACAATGGGATCAGTGCCAGCTGCACTGATAGCCTCCAGGAATTTTTTCATTACAGAGTAGCTTGTCTTTTTCTCCACTGTCCTTCCAAAAAGACTTGCAAGCTAAGACATCTTTGAGGTCAGAACTGCTAGAGGTATTCTACATATATAGATAGATAGATAGAGAAAGAGATAGAGATATAAATATAGATATAGATATGGATATAGATATAGATATAGATATAGATATAGATATATCATTTTATATATACATAGATGTGTGTGTGTAGCATTTTTGTCATGAGATACTCAGTAATGTTTTTCTCAACTGACCTTTCCATGTTATGCTTTTAATCAACAAACATGACAAAGCTTGCTCAGAGACAAAGCAGAAAGCAGGGACAGGTGGTCTTTTAGCATCCCTCCTCTGTGCCTTCTGTTGCTATTGCTTTTGGCATCCTCCTGCTACAGCCAGGAGCTAGTATGACCTAATAAAACCTTCACACCATCCTGCAAAGGAAAAATGCTAGTGGGGAAAGAATAAAAAACAAGGTGGAGGCAGCAAATTCAGGGGTGACTGAGTGCCCGAACACTCAGGGAAAAAGGACTCATGGACACCAGGGAGAAGCAGGCAGGAGATGAGAGAAATGGAGAGAAGGCATCCACTGGATGGAGTGAGGAGAAGAAGCAGATGTGTAAAGTACACAAAAATAGCTGGATAGTCACTGATTTCATTGCTATGGCTTGTAAATATGTATAAAGTAGCATCTCTAGAAGGAGAATTTAGGGTCCATGGAGCAAAACCACTGGGAAGTTATGGTAAAATGGTACATTGACTTTATATTTAGCAGTTGTCTATCATTTCTTCATCAGCTGAGCTGATTGTTTGCAGTGCTTGAACCAATTCACTGGTTTGGGTTTTTGGTTTTTTTTCTGTAATTGCCATGTATCACAAGCAAACTCTAATGCATTAGGGATAGCTTTGTCTTTCTAAATTTAAAAGTGTTTATTCAGTTCCTGCAATTTGAGATTTGGAGACAAACCTACAAGTTCCAGATGCTACGCTGTTAGCAAAGTAGTTTAGAGGGTATTTTAGGTTAAACTTGGACATGTTGACAGAGTATATATCTTCTCAGTTCTTCAAAGAATTTAAGTTAAAAGGGATATCAAATTAGTCAGCTAGGTGGAAGTGTGTTTCAGTGCTGGCTCCTCATTAGCCGACTGAGAAAAATGACACCTCAGCCTTTTCATTGCTGGTCTTAAGAGTACCTGGTTTTGATTGTGTGTGAGAAAGTAGAAAATAAAATGAAAATATTTGCTGTAAACCCTTATTTTTGTTTGTTGTTTTTTTTTTTTTTTTAATTATTGGCTGTGAAGACTGACATGAAAGCAGACAGAGCTATCTGAGCAGTGTTCAGTCAGTCATATGATTGCATACATGCAAGTGTGTCTAAGAAGGATTCATGAAACTCAGTAAACCTTTTCCAGGCAGGACACAGAAAGGGTTCTCTGAAGTACCAGCAAGCTGTGATCTGTAGAATTTCCTCCACTGCTACCTGATGATACAGACAGGTCTTATTGGACGGTGCTATGGAGGGCATCTTTGGGTACAGTGCATTGTAGATATGGATTTATTGATGGGAGGGAAGGTGGCAGATATTTAAGATACTCAATTAAAGCAGCACACAACTTCCCTGCTCCCCACTCTCTGGGAGATCACTAAACTCACATAATCTAAGTTAAACACTATTGTGCTGGTAAGTCACTTTCAATTAAATTGCTCTTTCCAGTAAGTGTTGACTGTTTAATAAAAGTAAATGCATTATTAACACAGTATAAAGTATTGATATGTAATCTGACTTCAGTAATGCCCTGAAGTCTGCATGAAGAGTACAGAATCTTCCTACACTGTGCCTACGTTCATGGGTTACACAACCATGATTGCTAAGATAAAGTAACTTGTTCCTATTTGGCGTTCAATTTTAAAATGCACAGATTGTATTTCAAGGAGTGAAAGGTTTCACAAGCAAAGCAACAGATTGCACAACAAGTAAAGTGACAGGAGGGTGTAATATAAAGTCTGTCTTCTACATTAAATTCTATTTACTACTTATCAGTGTATGATAACCATCGGTCACGGCCCTAAACCGTTGCTCTGATGTAATTCCTCCATTCTTTTTACATGGGACACCCCCGAGCACGAGACCCATCTCCCAGGGTGGCACATATTCTGCTAAGCACCCTTTGTCCCACGCAGTCTTTCCTCTGCCTGCCACAGATCCAGCAGGTAATTACCAATCATACCAACTATTACCAATTGCAGCGATGACAGTAGCTGATAATTATCAGAGGACTGCAACGCTGCACTCTGCGTGAGTTATGCTCGCTAGACTCCTGCAAAGGGTGACGCCAAAGCCTCGCCGCTGCTGCTGACATCTGGGACCAACGTGCCGGTGGGATACAGCGGGCTGATGCTCCCGGGTGGCGTCAGCGCGGTGACACCCCGGAACACCGGCCGCTGCACTACAGATCCCAGGGTGCAGCGCGCCCGCGGCGCGCCCCGCCCCCCGCACTCTAGCTGCGCGGAGCCCGCCGGGACTTGTAGTCTGCAGAGGCGGACGGGCGGGCGGGGGCTTTGCCGGCGCGGCTCCCGCCTGCCGGCCCGGGGCCAGCCGCGCTCCCCGGATCCGCCGAGGCGGCGAGGCGGGTGCATC
>VYZQ01062450.1:41438-88314 GCA_013400655.1 Mystacornis crossleyi | reverse complement strand
TGCAGAAAATCTTCACTGGCCTAAAACAGAGCTTTCTAGGAAATCACTCCTGAGTCTGGAGGTATATAAGCTGAACATTAATAATGAAAACAGCCTCCAGCATCCACATTCTGGGATCCTTAAGGACATTTTCACGACAGNCCGCCCGTCCTCGTCGCCGGCCCCGCGGCCACCGGCGTGAGGTTTGCCAGCAGCGCCTCGGCCGCAGGCAGCGCCGCGGGGCTGCCGCCGCGGCCCAGAAGCAGAACTAAAAAGCATTCAAATCTGACGAAGCCAAAGCAGTCCCAGCCCTCAAAAAGCCATGGCAAAGAAGGTGATGCCTCTGGCCAAAAACTCTGTTTACTGACTGCAATCAAGCCCTCCAATGTGGAGAAAGAGAAGGTTAAATTTTTCAACTCCGATTTCACGTACAATCCTCAGTTTGAGTATGAAAACCCTGCTCTGCCAAATGTGTTAGCTAAGCACAGCCATGCATCTGACAGATTTCTTAAGCAGGTATAGTTACTTTTCCCCCCTCCTTTTCTACTGATTATTTCTTTCTACACCTACATGGTATTTGGCTTTGTTTGTAGCAAGTAATTTCTCCTTATTCTCCCCTGCTGTTTGAAAAATGCATCAGAGATGAGAATGCACTAGTAGAACCGGAATAAAATCTTTTGTATTGAAGAAATTAAAGCCTTCCTAAAATTTACAGGATTTCGAATGAAAAAGGCATAGTTCCTTCTAAATGGGTTTACATGAAACATAATTTAAAGCAAGAAAGTTTTTTAGGCAATGAAGCAGACTCCAGTACAGGAAAAATACAGTGCCTAAACAGGCAGAGGAATAAGGCAGCATAGAAATCCTGCCAATCCTCTTGGTGACCCAGGGATTGGGAGGGAATAACAATTATTTGAGGTCATCGTTATTGGATAAGCATATGTTGATGTTCCTTGTTTTAATCAACTTTGAAAGGGTATTTGAATATACATTAGACTCAATCGAGCAACAGCCAAATTCCATTCCAGAGAGAGGTAAATTTTAAGAAGACAGTTTTGGTTTTTCATAACATGCAGCCACACTGATAACATAGCTACAGACATTCCCATTCTGTGTAACTGCCTTGGCTTCCTACCTGAGTTACAAAAAAACCTCAACAGTGACAAAAGCCTTGCTTTCAACTTTGACCTAAGTGACAAAACCCAGTGCTTATCTGTACGGTAGCAGAAGCAGTATTCTTCCCACTTTTGCTATTTTTAAATGGTTTAGAAGATTTTCTATTTTAAAATGGTTTAGATCTTATTTAAGTCTGACAAGCCTTTCTAAACAGAGACTCTTATGCTTTCAAGTGATCCTTAACTCAGAAAGACATCCTGCCATTCCATGAGTTTCACTTCTTTGTGATATGAATATTTCACTGAAAACTAAAATTCCTGGTGGAAAAGATACGTGAATTAAAAGGACTAGGGATTCTAAGAACATATCCCCAACTTTTGAACAGACTTTTTTTTTCTTTTTCTAAATCCAAGAATGCACAAAAGTGTTATTAGCCATTACGTCATTATATTGACACTTTCCATTTTCACACTGAAAATATCTGTGTATTTTAACAACTCAGTTTCTGGGTTTTCATTAAAAATTTATTTTCTGTATGAGAAAAGAGAACAGCTGTTCTATTTTAAAAATCTTCTTCCATACTTCTAAACAACGAACTAAATCGTAATGACACCAAATGAAACTGCTCCTTGACTAAAGCTTTTTAATAGGTTTTCCTTTGATTTTTTTTTAGCAATATTAACAACATAGATGACAGCAAATCAACAACTACTAATTTGAAAAACTGAATTTAATACAAATTATACCTTTCAATGTGGGCTAGTAGAGCCTTAGAAGTCCTTTCATGCATGATGATTTTCTGGAGCAAGGCTGTTTTTGGTTTATCCTTCTTTTAACAAAAACCCCTAAGCCTAAATACTGAATATTTTAGTAATGAATGATTCCTCAATATTATTCTGATTTGTAACTCTACCTTTTTCCCTATCCATAAAAACTATGGGAAAATAAAGGCATTGTAACAACTTTTTAAAAGGCAGTAAAGGATTTAATATTCAATGAAGTATAATATTTCTGACAATTAACAAGGAAGATGTAAATTGTTTCACAAGACTTAGTTTGAGTCACTAGAAAAGCATGTATTCAAAGTTCAGCTCCTAAAAGTACCTAACAAAAATACCTTGCACTTAAAAATGCCCAAACCAGCAGCTTTAACACAGCTCCAAGCCCAGCAGGTGTCACTCTCTCTCGTTTATCTACAACTAGCTTAGAAATTCTCATCTGCACGCAAATTTGAATTTAATTTCATGCAAATTTACTATCCAGAAAAAGCAGCATTAATCAAAATTTTAATCAGCAAGTATTGTAGGAGCACTTGCTTTTACTTCATTTCTTTTTCCACACAGATTTTACTTGTCAGAAGAAACACGTAGGTATCTTACAGGAAGTTAAGTTCAGAAAGGATAACTTCAGTTGTAAAAACAGCACTCACAGTATCAAGAGCTGGGTCCGCAGGAAAAAAAACACAACTGTGCATAGTCATCCTTTTTGCTATGAGAAGAATCAATTCGGTTTTGTTGGGGTTTTTTTGACACATTTTTGGCTTCTGCTTATTGCTCCACTTATTTTAGGAAGACTTGGTATCTGTGAACAGAATTATTCCTTTTTTTTTTTTCTGCAAATGGTGCTCGTGGCAACTGACGCTTGCTGCTTCATGAGTAAAAAGCTGTAAACCCAGCTCTTACTGACTGAACCCACCATTTTTGTAGGGAGCTTTTAGGATTCTGAAGTGAAATGAGCTCAAACCCTGACATTTCAGAATTTTAGAGAATTTTTCAGTCATGTCAAAATTCTTTTTACTCACAGCTGTGCATAGCCTGCTAGGACATTCAAACAGATTGCTTAATCTGTTTAAGGGTAATTTACTTATTACCCTTTCTGCATTTGTGCACGTCTATGAAATTGGTTAATATAGCATTACTGAAATATGTCTGGAAGACAAATCACACTCTGCCCCATTTATTTATTTTTTTAAAGGCAAAGACCACTGAGGATTTGCAAACCATTAGCCCAGCAATGCTGCGGTGGGGAACACACAGGCTTGTGAGCACCCACTTTACTTCATGCCTCTACTTAAATCAAAGCTTTTAAACCTTGGGCACAGCCCAACACTTTTATTGATTGACTTTCCACAGACATAGAGAAAGCATTTTTGAGTTATTCATACATTTGAAAAATGCTAATTTTAGTGTCCTTCTTCTCGTACTTTGTTCTGTTTGTTTCTCTCTTTCTACTTTATGATATTTTCTTCATAATAAGGTTTTTCATGAGTTGCACAATATGTGCCTTTAGGGAAGTAAACTTGAGAATAGAAAATAGCATGCAGATTTGCACTCTTCACATTGATTAACATATCTGATATTACAGAACTTAATTCTCTTATCACTGCGTTTCAAGGTCACTGCAGCAACTGTGTGCTCTAAAAGTTTTCTGGCTCAAACTACTTGTCCTTCACTGTGAAGTTTCTTAGCACTCAAAGTGTTTGTTATTTTTACTCAGATGCTAGAGGTGGCAATACTTGCTTAGATGTAATTGTTCCCAGTGTTTGCAGACCAGATGAACTTAACAGTTGCAATTTGCTGTACCAAAATCAGCAAGTTGCAATTTTAGGTAAGCTGTTTCTTTGAATTGTACAAGGCAGCAAGAATTCTATTTCTATATATGTTGAAAAAACTAACGAAAAATCCCCAACCATTTTGTTGAATGAGTGATCCCCCCATGAAAGAGTTAGACATCCTCTTCCCTTGTACTCATAAGAGTGTCACAATTTTGACTTAATAAATAAACTGGTTATGCCACATTACAAGTGTTTGTGTGACACCTTTTAAGGCAATAATACAAGTAGCCTACAATTAGCAAATTTATCAGATGTTGGGAAGAAATTCAGGTGGAGCTGGAAGGCTAAACAACATGGCATTCAACACTGAGTAATCCTTTGCTATGTCCAAGTGATGTCACAGCTTAGGCATGTGGAAGATTCAAGAACATGACACTGTCTGTAAAAAGCACTTAATTGTAAACCACTTCATTCTCCACTAGTAACAAATTCCCTTTTAAGATTTATAGATAAGGTGTGCTAATACATAACACAAAGCATATCAGGCCATCCAAGTGGCCTAAGTTCTCAGGGTCTGACACAAACGTCTCTCTTCCCCTCAAAGAGGCTGTAGATCGCTTCTTGTGATACCACAGTAGGAAGATGGGTTTATTTCAGAACACAGTCTCATACAAAAACCTAGTGCATATTAACTTTTAATTCTTTACAAAGTAATCTAAAAATGTTTAATTAAAAATATTTCTACCAGCTCTAAATGCTTAAAAAAGTGATCTTTATACCACTAAGAACAAGCATGCAAAAGAAAAGCCCCTACAAACACTGAATAAAACTCAAAATACTACAGCCTTATTAGCCTCAAAAATCTGCACTTACCTTCCTCCCTTCATTCCTCTTGACCCAAACAGCCACTATTTTATGGCTGTTGATTAAACTAAAAAGCTCAATCTTGTACTTCTTAGTGTTGCCTAATGATGCACCTGGGAAGCTTTTTTCCTCCCAGAAGATAAGTTATACAGGAAGAAGAGCAATGTTGTGCTTCTACCTTGTCTGTCTTATAAATCTCAGCAGAGACTGAAACCCTTTTGCAGCAGAGCTGCTTCTGAATGTATGAGCTGACTAAAACAGGGGCCTGCCTCCTAGATCACTGAGCCCCTTCTCTGACTTGCTTGCCTCCACTACTCATCAGAAGTCTTATCAGTACATATTTCTACAATAACTCTCAAGTAACTGAGCTGTGTTGCTGAACATGGGTGACTTGGGATTCAGGGACCTGCTTGACTGTAAATAATTTGTTTTAAAAAGCCACCATAACCTAAACCAGTCAATTGAACACGCTTGCCTTGTTCTTGTTAGCGCTTCTGTGTTATTGCTTTCTTGAGCATCAGTAGAGTTTGCTGTGCAAGGGGGCTTGTCTTGGGATTGCTGCTTCTTCTGGCACTCTTCGGTAGTGATCAGAGGGGCAGGGTAGACCTTTTAGGTAAGACTGAAAAGAACAGGAATTATTACTCCTAACCAGTAACCTGGTACAGCCACATAGTTTTTTTCTTCCATTTTTTTACCTGTTGCTGAAGAGTTTACAGTTTAGCCTTAGGAACTGCAGCAGTACCAGTGTTCTGCTGACCTGGAGGCTGGAAAATAAGCTCACAGTTGGATGCTGCAGTAGGCAGCAGCTGGCATGCTGGTCTGGATTTTCCCCTTTCCCAGCAAGTTCTTGCAACACCTGACTGAGTCATCTCACCTTGGAGACAGGTGCAGAACCCCAAATTAAGGACTTGGTGTTGTGGTCAGCACCTGGAAACCAAACATTTCCCAAACCTTTTCCCCTCAGCGACCACCCCCAACTGGGGTGGTTGTGGCAAGAAGTGTCAAAACCAGGAACATCACTGGGGATGGGGCTCCTCTCAGTGCCAGGGCCATCTGCCACTCCCCAGAGATTTGTGTGTGATGGCTCTCCCTGTTGTTCCAGTGCCTCCAGAGCCACACCTGTCTGCTTGGAAAGAATTTTTGAGACTTTTTTCTGTTTCACTTGAAACAGAGTCAAGAGAGAAGGTGATAGGTGTGAGCACCCTTCTTAGTAATTTCTGAATATCTGTTCAGCAGTGAGGAGGCTTAAGCTTAATGACTTTCTCAGTATGCAGGAGTTCAAACTTGCAACACCTATCTGGATGTGGGTTACCTAGCGTGGCACATAAAGAAGTTTCCCCTTGAAGCTGCGAACTCTATCAGGCTGAGGTAGGAGAGACCAGAGTGGGTCTGTGCTTCTTCAGGAGGGCCTGTGTCTGAAAACCTGCTCTTTGTATTGTGCTGTTGATTCAAGTGTCTCACAGCATTTTAGGGAAATCTTCAACAGCCCAGGAAGGCGCCTGCAGGCAGGCAGAAAGAGCTAGAACTTGGGCCTCCTGACTCCCAAACTCGCACTGTCTCCTGCAGCACAGAGGTCTCAGCTCCAGGGAGTTTGCTGTCACAGACAGCCAAGCAGGTGCTTTGATGTGTGTTCAGTGCTCGTTTTCTCACTGTTTGTTGTGATGAGGTGGCTTTAGAAAACACCTGCACTCCAGCTAAAGTAGGAGAGTCCTCTGGGATTTCATTTCAAATGAACTTAGGCATCCTAGAATTTAAGTGGGTACTTAGTGTTTAGTCTTATAGACTTAATTGAAATTTAGTACCAACAAGCTGTGAAGACAAATTCCATGCTAGAAGATTGATTGAGAGATGACTTCTTCCAGAGTGAACAAATAAAGTTAATTAATTGTTCATAGAAACCCGATACACGAAACAACTAGTAGGTAACATAAATATCTGAAGGATCTGGCACGTGGCAAAGGAAACTGAAGAACTGTTATCATGAATTGTTCAGGCTGCTGGGTGAGGATAAACTTCCTGGGAAAGAGGTAGGAATATTTAGGTTGCTTCTTTAACCAATGATTTTGTATAAGAAAGGCAAACATCTCACATGTGCAAACACTGAAAAAATTATAAAACTGCCAATATTTTTAGAAGTTAAAATTCATAGGTAAAGGAAAAAATTATTTGGAAAAATATACAAGACAAAAAAGTACTGAACATTAGGTGCAGTATTTCTTTATCATTCAGGTAAGTGATATTTCCCTCATCAAAGAGCTACTAGACTTTAAGAATATGTCTAGCTGTCATTTATGGGTTTCAGTAGCAAATACTCAGGGTTGCTTAGTTTCAGCTTGAAAAAAAAATTAGAGAAGGATTGTTAGTAGCTGTGAGAGATAAATTAATCCAATTAATGTGGAAAATTAGTCAGTCTGACAATGTCAGAATTACATAGCTGGAGACAAGTGTGTTACCAGCTTCATGCAGAGATATAAGTGTATAATGTAAAAAGAGATTCAGTCTGCAAGATTTTCACCTTTATTGTTATTGGTATTTTCTTAGCAAGAGCATTAATTTTTTAAGGTAGGATCAGGAGTTTCTGTTATCAAGTCTATGACAAAAAGCTATTCCCTGTGGCTGGACTGTTGCTGGGAAAGAAGTTATTCCATACCACATTTTCTTTTAAGGGTGTGAAATGACATGCTAGAAAGCTGATAACCGGGGATGAGCATTTCACACCCCACCAAAAACATCTTCAGTGTGCAGAGTTCAGATCGTGGCTATGGGCTTCGTGCTAAGCTTTGCACTTACAAGGGATTTCTTCTATCAGCAATACGTAAGAGAATCATTGATACCACTCTATTTATCTCATGAAATAGGCCTTCATTTTGGGGTTTTATGAAGAAGTACTGTGGTTTAAATGAAAAATGGTGGTTTAAATGAAAGTTCTGTAAATAAAGTTCCTGCTCTCTCTCTTCCTTTCTGACATAGACACCCATGGTACAAGGGATTTCATTGTAAGGAGACATTTTCGGTAAAAGTATTATTGTTAAAATTATAGTTACACATTTGCTTAATCATGGTTCAGTGTTCCTAAATTAGAATATGACAAGAAGTTAGGCAAGATGACAGTAATAATTGATCTTTTCCAAATTCTTTGGAAAAACATAAAAAGAAACGTGCTGTCAAACTGCAAATGTCCTGGAGACCTGTCATGTCTGTTTTACAAGGCAGTTGTACAACACTGCCAAAATTAAAGAGAAAATTGGTATTATTTCACTAGGCTGATAATCATCTAATCATCACACTGGTGTATGTGGGTCTAAGATGAGTTGATCGGAATCTTTTTTCAGTACTTTGGCATTAACATACATCTGAAGATGTATAAATTCATTGCAGAGTGTGTCAGCATGTATTAAATGAGTACAGCATGATAGTGATTGCCAGTGAGTTAAGACAAGAAGGATTCTAAACTAAAAAAAAAAAAAGAGAGATTGAGAGGGAGAGAAAGAATACATGTACCAGTCTGACATGGGGATCTTACTGCACTGATATTTGCTATGCTTTTCCATTTTATAGTCCATTAATATTATGAAGCGGACATTGCAGAAATATGGAAGCTATGAAAAATTCGAACAGGCCACTGGAGGCAGCTTGCTGACCAAAAGCCGCATCTGGAATCACGTCAGGAAATACATGGTAAAAGAAGGCTGTCTTGGTGAGGTAAGGCGTGCGATGCATCAGGGAAGAAACACTTATGTAGACCTTAGACATTACACATGGATGGAGCCCAGAGACCATCTGGGAGGCCTTTCCTCCGTAATACAAGAATATTCCTTACATCATACTTTTCTCATGGCTAAGCCCAGTCTAATGTTTGAACAATTGAAACGACACAAAGTCATTGTGAACGCTTCTGTCATCTCTCTGAGCCTGTTTCCTGATTCATATATGCTTGTTCTTAAATTCTCTTCTTTTGGGAGTACCCAAGAACGACACCCTTCCTTCCCTCCTTTTTTCAGCTACTTGGAGACTAGCACATTTCCATTTATTCATCAGTTCTGCCATCCGTTCTCCTGTATGAAATTATTTACACCAAAGGAAAGAGTTAAGAAAAGGCCAAGAAAAATAAGCAGCAGCCCAAGAGAGTGATTTATAAGAAGCAACACAAATGAAAGTGACATAAGTGAATAAAAATGTCTGAAAGAGGTTGGCTTGTTGAGTTAGTTTGAGTGCTGTTTTTTCCTGGCTTTAACCATCTAATTTTTTAGAGCCCTGTGAAAAAAACTTTATTTCTATATTCAGGATTTTATAAGACCAGTTTGATGAAGTTACATGACATTGCTTGGAAAAGTCAGATGAAACAGAATGTGTAGAAAAGGGATTAATCCAAATGAAATCACCAGATGACACAGTCAAAGACTTGGATGAGATCACTGGCAGTAAGCAAGAGGAGTCTGGAATCATGAAACAAAAATTAATTTCCCAGAAACTAGGTTTAATTAGTAAATATAGTATTATTAGGAGAAACTGCTAAACTCATCACACATTTTTGTGAGACTATGATTTGACACTTGATAACCAGACTTTACCAGGATTTCTAAGAATGGGATTAATAACCTACAGTTTAGAAGAAGCAGAAAAAAGTTGTGTGTTTGGCTTTTCCTGTACTTTTATCTCCTTCTTCATTTTTGGCTTGGTTTGACTTCATGGAAGCTGGATCCTACATCCTCATCCAGCACCCATATCTTTCTTAATGAAATGCTTTATTTTTCTGTGAAAATAGGGTTAATACAGGATAGTCTAAAATATGAAAATACTCTCTCCAGCTGAAGAGGTCTTAATAAAGCTAAGTGGCATCTGCCTTTCAAATCTAAATCTTCTGGGATTTACCTATTTTTCCTGCCTCTTAAATACAAGTTTTATGGGACTGACCATTTGCTGTTGAACTTGAAGCTGAATGGTGAGTTTTGAATACAGGGAAGTGTTGTATTCATGCCCTTGATCCCTGGGTCCTTTTTTCTGGATGCTAAAAAAGTGACCTTTCTTTTAAGTACTCTCCCTTGTACTCTACTGAGTAGTACAATTTCTTTAGGCTTTACATGAAGAGGGAAAGGTGCTTAGTCTTCAACAAAGAGAGTTTCACTTTTCCCTCTCAGTCACTTGTTTAAAAAGACTTTTTGACATCAAATAATACAATATATCAATAAGCATTAGTTTCCTTCTCTCCCAGTTTTTGTTTTGATTTCCAATTTTCCAAGAGAGGACAGGAAAGCAAGTACTATATTTCTGTATAGAACAAAACAATACCAGTATTTCAATAATATTTCAAGTCTGCATCATGTAACAGGGAAAAAGGTACACAGTCCTTCCCTCTCTCATTTAAGTGGCTTTAAAAGTGCAACTGAAATGGTTTCAGACAACTGATTATATAGATGCCTAGTCAATTCATGTGTACTTACCTAGTATTTTTCAGTTCTCAGTAATACTAAGATAATTCAACACAGTTCAAAAACTGGAATTTTCTCCAATTTATTCTGCATGCAATTGCTCCCTGCCCTCTGAGTCTAGTCAGTGTTACCATATTAAATTTTTCAGTCTCACGTTGGTCTGTCTTCACCCTCATCCACCCCACTAAAGTCTGAGGTTCTGTCTGTAGCACAGATGAGTAGGATAAACTCAGCCAGAAGGTCCCTCAAGCGATTGCTGATCGCAAGACAGAGTTGTGGAGGGCAAGGGACCAAAGAGAAGTGAAATAACAAAAAGGACCAGTGGAAAAAGCAGGAACAGGAGCGAGAAGAGAGCTCTTTCAGTTCTACCTGAACTCTCTCCTCTTCAGATTGTGGTCCATCTCACGGAGGACCTGCTGTCCCGAGCCTCCATGACCGTGGTGAACGGCCGCCCCACTCTCACTATCAATGTCTCCACTGCGCGAGAGCACTGGCTGGAGGGGATGCTGAGACACGAAATTGGTATGAGCATGACATCCCTTCTTCAGGCAAAGGGGAGTACTTGCATGCATTCTTACTTATTCACAGTGATGGGCCAGGCACTGGACAGACACAGAAAGAGGGAACGCCCCTATCCAGAGAACCTGTGCTGGAGGTGTGCTAAAGGGAAGGAGAAACCTTTTTATTACTGCAGCATGCAGTAAAAGGATTCCTAGGGTCCATGTACATTAGCATTTCAGGTCAGATCCAGAGCGAGCCTTTGAAGTAAGCCTACCAGCTAGTCCCACGTATTGCACTGAGGTTCCCATGCCAAAGGAATCTTGGAGCAGGCAAAGAGTAATCCTTTCAGATGATGCTAGCCCAGAGGTTCTGCTCCAGGGCATACCTTCTGTGCTGTCACTGCTCAGGGAAGTTTTGCTCATGACAGCAATTTTTTTTTAACTACTCTGGAATTGAAAAAAAAAAAAAGGAAACAAAAATAGTGTGACCAGTCAACTTCAGCTCCAGCCGTGTCACTTTACAAACCTGCTCCTGTCACGCTGCACTGCTTGCAAATGTAGGCATACTTTTGGTATGAAGAATTTACCCAGTGATCCCTAAACTGGTGTAAAATTGCTTTGGTTTTGCATTACACAAGGCTGGCCCAGCCCTGTGGAAAATTTCTACAAATTTTTCAGTGCATCTGTTTTAATGAAGTACATAGAAAATGGATAAACTTGGCTAGTGCCTGAATATCAGCTGAAGAATAAGCCTTGCAGTTGCCTAGAACCACTGTTAATCACATTGTAAGGGACACAGCATCTTCCAAGGCTTCAGTAGTGCTGTTTAATCACCTTCAGGAGGCAACATTTCAGCCCCTTTACTTTGATTTTCCTTCCTTCTGTTCCCTACTATGCCTATCCTATGCCAGAGACAATTCAGCTTGTAAGACACTTCTGAAAATTCCTTTCCACAGATTTAGAAAGTCAAGTCCTCCTGATAGTTACATTCCCTAGGCATTTTCAGGAATTCCACTTGCTGTCAGCAGGTGAATATTTGCATGGTGTACGTATCTCTGACAAAGTTCTCTGTTGTAGACAAGGCTAAAGTTGTCACTTTTCCCAGTGCCCAGTCCTACCCGCTCAGAGTTCTGAAATGGGTATCTCCTGATATATTTTATAATTTTTTGTTAATCATTGGATGCTACTGTTTTAAGTGCCACATTCCTTTTTTTTTTCAGGAACACATTATTTTCGGGGTTTTAACAACAACAGCCAGCCTTGGTGCAACCGGAATGGACGTAGAAAACACGGGTTAAAACCAATCAATCCTACAGAAGAGGGGCTAGCGAGCATTCACAGTGTCCTGTTTCGCAAAGACCCTTTTCTTTGGAGAGCTGCCCTGCTCTACTACACAGTGTACCAGGCCAGCCAAATGTCCTTCAGTCAGCTTTTCCAGGACGTGGGGAAATTTGTCAAGGACCCCAATACTAGGTGGGATTACTGCGTACGGGCCAAGAGAGGGTGGACTGACACTTCACAACCAGGTGAGTTCCCTACTTGTCTTCTCTTTTTTTTGGACTTCAGGGAGGTTTTCAGAACCCACACACAGCTCCTTAATCATGTCACAGAGTAAAACCTTTGCCAAAGGGAGAAATGGGACTCCACGCTTTCTGAAATGGGGTCTCAGGAATTCTGCTATGGAAAACAAGGCTGAAAATGCTCATGAGTGAGACCGTCAAGCTAAACCAGTAAAGGACTTTTTTGGAGGAAGTGGAATGTAAATGCAAAACTTTGAAAAAATTCATACTCACAGTTTGACCTCTTTTCTACAGATGTAATGTTGCCTGTGGTTATTCACAGGCACTATCATCTATGTTTCATTTCTTTTTCTGGCTAGTGGGTTTTGCCTTCAAGCTGGTTTTTGCAAAGGTTTTCAAAGTCAGGATATAAATATCTAGTTTTTAAAAATAAAATTGTTCTGCTCATAATGGCTTGTGAGAACATGCCTTGACCAAACACTGACAGAGCGCAATGTATCTCCATTCCTTTCAGGCTGTTTCAATAAGGACCAGGTGTACTTGGATGGCATCCTCCGAATCCTGAGATACAGGGAGTCCATTGATTTCCATCTTCTGACAGCCCTTGGAAAGGTGACTGAACTCATTTTTCCCAAGGGTACAGTTTTGTCATTTCAGCAAGCCTGCCTGTAACAAGCTATGAGTCACTGTGCTTTGTTTTACTTTGATCTAGAATTCTCTGCTCTGTGCAGCACCTTCAATTACACTGTGCAAGTTGCAAGTATTTGGAAGTCCTGAAAATTTCTACCAGCTTGTCCTCATTCTTCACTTACCAGGTTAAGATTTATGGTCATATTTCTCACTTTCCTCCCTTTATGGGTTACTACCTGACTTGCTACAACAGACTGCCTTGGCCAAACAAGACAGGCACTAGATAAGGTGGTGGTCCTAGCAGAAAACAAAATGAACCATTTGACATTAATGCACCCCCCTTCCACCACAAAGAGTATTTCATCTCAAAGTTCTGTCACTGCTGGCAGGTGTTTTTCAAACATAAAGGTTTTTTCTCCCAGAATAATGGTATTTCTACACTCACAGAACATATTTTAGGTCCATTTTAACTGTCATGGCTTGCTTGTTCTCAAAATCATCCTAAAAAGTGCAGAAATTTTGTCACACTTCCTGAACCAAATCCTTGGGTTGCTAAGCTTTCACAGTTCGTAAAGCAGGGTTCATACTCACATAACCAAGGAGTCAAATTGACAGTGAGCTTGAATTTAGAGTTGGTATACCAACATTTCTGCCTGCTTAGCAATCAATGGATAATAAAGGGAACGGGCATATTATGATAGAGGGTTTTGGTCCACATTTAAGTTTTCCCTTTACTGTCAGAAACATCCTTATTGCTAAGCAAGAGCTATTTAGGTAACTGAACAATGTCAGGAAGCTTTGAAAATAAAATCACACTGTCAGATAAGTCTGCAGCTTTCTGTCTGAAGTTTCCTTTTGCTTTAAGCCTGCTTAACTCCACACAGCTTCTGCCTGCTAAACTACTGAACACACACTGTTCCTTTGCTGTTTTGTGCCTGTCTCTCTTCAGGGAGTCTGCAGGATTGTCAGGCCACTTGAAAAACATAGTAAGTCATTCCTCATAAAATTACAGATTTCCACTATGATCCACATTGCATGGCACCCACATTAAGAGTCTACAAGCAATTTATTTCTAGCAGTATGATAATTTCTAAGTGCTTGACTTTACAACTTCTGAAATCAAGGGATCTTGAAATGTGTTCTAAATGTTTTTGATTCAGACATCTGCAGTCAAGCTGGGAATTTGTGTATCAGAACAAGGTCTGCTCTCAGCGTCACAGATTAGCTGAGGTCTGCAGAGACCTCTCAATATCATCTAGTCCAGCTTCCATGCTTTAGCAGTGTCAGCTAGAGCAGTTTGCCCTGGACCATGTCCAGTTGGACTTTGAATATCTCCTCTGATGGTGACTCCACAATCCCTCTCTGTGGCCTGTGCCAGTGTTTTTCCACCCTCACTGTACAAAAGTGGTTTTTGTTGAGATGGAATTTTGCACATTTTAACTGGAGCCCATAGCCTCTTGCCCTGTCAGTGTGTGCTGGTGAGAAGAGCCCCATTCCTGTGCCATCAGGTGTTTATACACACTGACATGATTTCCGTGAGCTTTCTTTTCTCCAGGCTAAACAGTTCTAGCTCTCTCAGCCTTTCCTCACAGGAGAGATGCTCCAGTGCCTTAATCATCTCAGCTACCCTTCACTGGGCCCGCTCCAGTATCTCCATATATTCTCACGAAAGAGAGAAGTATAAAACTTGCACTGGGATCTATCCTAGTGGTATATCACCATTTTTAATGGGGGATTTATTTGGTTTTTTAGGGTGGAACAGGAGGATCAGATTGTTCCAAAGGGAGCATTAAGCTTGGCTGGCACATCTTCCAGGTCGTACATTCCTGTTGCTTCTGACATTATTTGCAGTGTGGAAGAGTGTGGTGTGGATACATGCAAGCTGTTCAACATACCTAGAAGTGACTAAGGAAAACACTTGAAACCTGAGAAAAGATGCTTCTTAAAAGGAGCAGTTTTAAAACTTCGCAGGAAAGAATCAAATATGGGAAGCACTGCAAAACATTCATGTGGTGACTGCACGCAAGTAAGACTGAAGAGAAGCAGAATGCAGATATTGTGTGCACTTCAGTATAGCATAACTACCAGAGTTTTAAAAAGTAAAAGCAGCAAAATATCGCCTACTGTTATGTTTCCCAAGAAACATATGAGCACATTACCAAGAGAATAAGTAAGCCTGTTCTAGCCTCAGACTTCTTTATCTAGTGCAATGACTAATTACATGTGGTAAGGAAGACAACCTATTTCCACAACAGGATGAGATTACGGTTTTGATCTCCTCAGGATGTCAACTTTGGTCATTGTTTACCAATTGCAAGGACTGGGGAAACGCATCCCATTCAAACCATATCTCAGATTATAGATACATGTTTCTTGGTTGCAGCAGTAACAGAAACCTCTGAATATACGAATATGAGGGGGAAGGATCCTTTTTCTTTCTTTAGGGAGGAAAAGAGGTAGAATTTAATTGCATGTGGTGCTGTGTCTCCAGACTGAAAGGAGATGGTATGGTTTTGTATAGCTCCTCTGTATCCACTTCTAAGTAAGTTAATTAGGTGTAATGCCACATGACTTCAAACAGCAGTAGCTTAGTGATTTGAATAAGCCTGGGCATAGGTGTATGTTTGTTTTCTTAATTGGGTGCATCTTGTCCTTGCAACTAGAAAAACACACTTGTGTATGCAGCTGCAAATTGATTTTCTTTGTGGACTTTGTTCCAGTTATCATCGCTGAGATACATTCCTGTCTCTATGGATCAGGTTCAGCAATCTGGATTACACTTTCCAGAAAGCCCTTCCATGCCCCTTGCACACTGGTGAATCCTTCACGTGCACTTTAATCGCTCCTGAATAGAAACCATCACCTGCCAAGAGGACAGGCTGCTTCCAGGGAACCCAGACTGCGCAGGGCTCAGCTCCTTAGAAGAATCATGGGTCAAAAAGGTTGGAAGGAGCAGGCTCCACTCAAGCCACCTGGCACAAACCTCCTACAAAGAAACAGGACATGCCAGTTAGTAAGCACAGAGAGGCTGGGGGGCTTTGCCAGTGCATATGCTGCTGTCTGCAGGGTGCCCAGAACACACAGCTTGGAGACAAAGTGGCAACCACACAAATTTCATCACACTGGACAGCTGCCCAAGGAGTCCTGCCCTGTGCTTCCAGGGCAGCCTGTGCCCAGCCAAAGCATTCAGCCTTTCTGCACTATCATTCACAGCACCTTGAGCTACTGTGATTAGAAGTCCTAGCTTTTAGAATCATAAGATTATGAAGATAAAAATTTTCATTTTCCTAGGAAAAAAACCTATCAGGTCCTTTAATAGCTGGAAAATGTTTGAGAGTTTGGCACCAATATGCAGAGGGCTCTGATGCCATGAGGCAAACCCAGTCTCCACTCTACTACTGAATGGAGAAAACAAAAAACCCTAAAATTCAGATGCTTAGGTATTGTTCATGCTGTAGTTAGTTACTAGAGGTGCATTTTAATTTAGTTTTGCATAAGCACTTTTACTAGTGAAAATGAAACAGCAGAGTTCAGGTCAGCTGGCATCATGTATTTCCCAAAGTCTGCTTTCTGTGCCATGCTAATCCTGCACTCCCTTTCTAGTTCCTTAGTCTTTTGCACAGTGCTTTTTCCATTCTCATGTAAATCTTTCTGCCTTGTTGAGAAGACATTCCAGGACTCACATGTGCTCCATCCTTTTCCTCTCTATTCCTGCAGCTGCTGTAGATGATTCTCATTCACATTCCACAAGTCTGTTTACTGATTGAATCAAAAGCAGAATCGGGAATTACGAAGGCGTGCTAAAATTACACTTTTTTTTGCATCTTCCACTGAAGCAGACAGTTGCTCGTGTTTTCAAAAGCTTTGCCAAGATTTTAAATTCCCCTGCTCTGAAATATTTTCTCATTTACAGGAGAGAATTTATAGCAGCAGCAGAGAAGCAATGGGACTGTTTTGCTAAATTGACCCATGTCCTTCCTTACAGATCTCATACGAGGACGTGGACCGCCTGAAAGGGTTAGCTGTGATTGAGAACATGAGGGTGCCACACTTCTTGCAAGACCATGCCCGGTACATGGAACACTTGAAAAAGATCATGGAAGTCAATGAACTGACTGATGAGGAGCTCCAGGATCTCATAAATTAACAGTATTAGACCACTATTCACTTACTGTGCAAGGATGTAGAACAGGACTTCCCAGAGCTTGCAAAAAAGGGACTTAGGAGAGATGGGAGGGAAGAGTAGCCAGAATATGTGGAATTCAGAAAAAGCCTCTTTGTGTCCTTTTGCATTGTGATTGTATACTGATTATTTTTAAAAGGGATTGTGCATTTTTGTAAATTTTGACTTAGAAATTCCTCTGCAGTGATCTGTCCAATCATCTACTCTGTTTTGTATGCTTGGTATAGTGCTCAGTGCTGTCTCTTGTAATATATTGCCTTTTCCCACCCAGGTTTAGAGGTGGAAGCAAGGAGAAAGAGGAGAAGTTCCCCCTTAGTTCACTTTTGTTTGCCTTATCTTTGGTCAGAGCTGTCACGGTTCATAGCAATAGAACTGCTGTAGATTATGCTGCATTGCTGTCTGCATAACTTTCCCATTTAGTCATCATTGCAATGAAAACAGAAAGTTTAAAAACAGTGCACAGAAAGCAGGTCTTTGTGCCACAGGATCAAAGTCCGTAACACTACAAGAAGTTTCAGGAGGGGTTTTTTTTGGTGAGAATTAGCATTTTAAAAAAGAGAGAAAAAGTAGGTACTGCTGTTTTAATGACTGTAAGCACATAGCAAAGCTTTCCCCTTCATTCCCTCAAAAAGTTACACCATTCCACATCTTTGTGTGTATAGTACATGTTTCAGGAAGCCAAATTCTGGGAAGGGCCTCCCTCCTTTGAGAGCAAGCATAGCATGTCTAGGAAATTCAGCATGGCAGTGTTTTGGAAGGAGGATCGAGCAAAACTGTGATTTCATGCCCTATGGTTCTAAATAAATTCAGGAACACAGGGCCGTGATCCAGAACAGCAGGCAACACTCACTCCTTCATTGAGTTGCCTGAGCCTACAGAGGACCAGGTCACATTTTTGAGCAATACCCCCACACTACAGCAAGCCTGAGCGCTTGCAGAGCTCATTTCAGAAACCAGATGTGACTGGGGGAGAGAAGACGACTCTCAAGTGCCCTATTCCTGTGTTCCAACAGAAGTGCTGCACCCCTCTGAAGCAACTTTACCTCTGTTTTAACTGCTGGTGCTCTATCCAGGACCAAGGAGAGAAAGCTCCTTGCTGGAAGAAGCTTTCTCTAGTCACACGATGAATAACTTAGAAGATGCAGGAGGACTTCCTACATAAACTACATTTTCTGATTCTGGAATATTATGGAATTGTTGAAGCAAAGTATGTAAGTATTCTGACAAAGGGTTTTGTTTTAGTAGACAGCATTTTACAAGGGCTCCTCTGAACTCCTGGGAAGCAGCTGTGGTTGGAGAGGCTGGGCAGGAACTAGTGGAAGCCTTGGACAGCCTTACAGTGCTGCTTTGCCCACTGGTAACAGGCCTGGCATGGGATAAGGTGAGTAGATGGAGCCAAGGTTTCCTCCACGCCAAATTTGCATGGACCTGAGCCACAGTATCCCCCTCCCCTTATCCTGTTCTTTAATGAAACAAATAGAATGACTCTCCCACCTTGTTTTACACACAGGACATTACCAGACATTACAGTAAGATCTTGGGAACACATTTTCTGATCCATAGGAAAATCTGTGAGGAAAAGCTGACAGTTGGCTAAAAGGTCTGAAGGTTTATGAATAATCCCATAAAAGCAGCTGCCTTTCACATACTATTGCAGGTTGTTTGCAGTGGCTGGCTGACTGCTGTGAAAAGGAAAATGAGTTCAACAAGCATAAATTTACCAAATTTAGTTATTTTCAAGGCAGGGACTGAGAACTGCTTGCAGCAGCCTTAATTTTCTGTTGTCAGTATTGTTCAGGAGCTGAAAGCCTTTCAGCCTCTGTATGCTGTTTTCTCTCCTTCCCTCCTTCAGGCTGTCTAGTTTGATCACTGGTGACTTTGCCTGCCCAGCTTTGTTTTAGAGCTGTGCAGAGCGCACATGGTGCTGCAGCAGCCTGACAGGAACCATTTGCAGTCAGTCATGCACACACGTGCTCCAGGTTTCAGCTCCTTTGCCAGAAACAGCAAGAAAGCCACATGTGACTGAAGTCAAGCCAAGGATTACAGTCAAAATCTGTCTTTGGAGTAAACTGGGCAGAGATCGTTTGAACTGCAACATGGAAAAATCTGGCTCACTTTGCTGACCCTGAGGTATACAAAAGGAACCTTTAAGAAAGGAACAATTTTAAACTGATTTTATTCTGACAGGAGAGATCCCTGCCTTTCTCCCATGACTTCTACATAAGCAAAGTGGTTTTCCTCCTCCCACAGTAGTAGCATTTTATAATCTAAATGCATGTCCATAATGTGTCCTCAAAACCAGCAGGCTGTGCCAGTCACACTTTTGACACAAAATGCCATGCTTACAGGCCTGAGTCTTTTACCTCTCTGTAGCCCTAAACACAACTACAGGCCTTTTTGCTTTACTTGAAGACCTGCATCACCTTTCTTGCAAAGCAGTAGGTGCCATTAAACTTCCGTTCTTCATTATTCTAGAAACAGGTTTGCCTGGTGCAAAGTTTGGAGTCTGGAAGTGGTCAGCATCAATATGTAGCAATAGGCGAAGCTGTCATCTTCTGTTTTTGGCATCAGATGTGTCATTCCTCCTTTGTAAAAGTGTTTCAAATTTTGAAGTGTAGCTTTTGTAAATTTTCCTGAATTTTTGTTTTTCACTGTGAAGAGGCTGGTTACCCAGTTGTGATAGTGAAATTCTGTGATAGAGTATGTGGACAGCAGTGGTGAGCAGCGGTGAGCTCACGTCACTGCACAGTTTCATGGTGTCAATGCTGTGTTGGCAGCCTTTCCTGGCTGCCTGGCTTGGTTGCTTTGCTGTGTATCTATGTCTTGCTATGTTATTCCTATACAGAAACCTGGTCAGCATTGGAAAAGCATCCCCATTTCACCAGACCAATTTTGAAAGGCATTTTATACAACTTTTACAAATAAAGACAAAATAATGACAGATGAGAGTACTGAAGTGTTACATCATGTTGTGTGAGAGCGCTACTCTCTCCATTGGCCTCGGCTCTACAGCATCTTGGACATCCTATGTTGTGTAAGGAAGAGGTGCCTTTCTGACTCTGTTTTCAAAAACATCACTTAGGGCTGGGGTCACGAAGGCTCTGTTGAAGTCCTGCACTGGGTATGGCTCTCGCTGCTCAGTCAGAAGGCCTGGCTGCTCATGAGGAAGTTACCCTCCTTTTTCATAGGATATGGTCTGAGGCAGCATTGGAGCATCTGCCGTGATGCAATTCTCAGCACCATCCATGTGGGAAATGGCAATTCCAAATGTTCCACTTTACCACTTTGATCCATCCCCCAAGTCCCCCATCCCCCAAGTCCCCCATCCCTCTGCTTCATTCCAGCACTCCCCTCTCACATTATAAAATGTGCTTACTTATCTCCAGGGAGTCCCATCATCTCCTTATGGCTCAGCGCCCTCACGTATAAGTAAGGATAATATTTAAGGGTTGTAGGTTCTTTTTAATGGAAATATTTTAAAAGTCAATCAGTGATTTGCCTTGGGAGTCTGCTAAATATTAACACATCATATTCCCCTTCCCTTGCTAGAAAGTTTGGAAAACACAGCCTGAAGTCTGTTCCCTTCATCGGCTCCCAATCACTACTGTTCTCCCATGCCCTGTGCATCCCAGATACCCCTTCTACAGCATCAGCAGGGTGAAACACAACACTCACCCATTACTGAGCAGGTGTATTTCAGTACTAAATAAATCTCACATTTGTCACAGGTAATCTGCAGGACCAGTGCAGCTCTGAAAGCTTTTTTCAGCACTCAAGCACCAGGCTTGTGAATCTGGATGCCCTGCCAGCAGTTCCAGAAGCAACTTAAGCACCAAGGTTCTCTAAAAGGAGGGAAAGATGGAAATCATTTATGCTGGAAACCAGGATGGAAATCTGGCAACCCATGAGTCAGAGTGGAAGTTGAGTGAGACCTTGTCTAAGCCAAGAGAAAGGCAAAAGGAAATAGCTGGAACAATTCTTTGGTTTGGGTTTTTTTTGTTCTTTATTTATTTTGTTAGTTCATTCAGTTTGGTTTTTTTAAGGGAATAGTCATTTAAAAGTGTCTTAATTTTCATAATATACTAGCAGAAAATTAAGTTAGAGCGTTTTTTCAGTATGCAGTTTAAAATGAGTTTATCTATCTTTAAGATACAGAAGGGAGAACCTATTTTGGCTTTGCTGAACAATTATGGACTTCTCACAGTCTATTTTAGATTAAATCCAGAAAATCTGGATATTGAATTTTAAACCCATTCCTTTACATTGATTCAGTTACAGAAAGATGTCATCAGGATTACCTTTCAAGGCATAGCCATACTCTTCCCATCAGAGTTGTCTAAATTAACTTTTTATGCTGCTGCTGAAATATTTTGTATCTTTCCCAATCAGACAGTGCCTCTGAGACATTTTAAACATCTTTTTCTGAGATGTCTATGGATGTGCAGGGTGAAGTAGAGCATTATTTCAGCTTCAGACAGTGAAGAAACTGAGGCTGAAGTTGGAACTGTGGCACTGGCCACAGCGTGAAGAAGGAAAGAGGAGAGAGAGACCACACAGATCGGGCTCTCATGAGTGAGCAGGGTTGGGTTGTATAGACATGGTTTTGAAAAGAAAAATTCCTGAAAAAATTCCTAAAAAAGTCAGTAGCAAGAAAAATGCCGATGGTGGCCCAGGAGGGGCTGGCATGAGGCCACAGTACTCCTGCCATCCCACAGGGTCAGAGTGGGGTGGACACCTCCCACAGCGACCTTTTCCACTGGATCTGTGGGATTCCAGTGCACAGCTACTACAGTACAGCGGCGCTGGGCTCATGTTCAGGTCTTGTCCCAACAGTGCCCTAAAAATGGCACTTGGAAGGTCTCACATTTATACTTTAAGGCCCGATTTCCATCCTGTGGCACATTCCAAGCAAGGCACCTGTCAGGCTGTTTTCTCCAGGCTACTGGCTTATTTCTGTCTTACTTGACTTTTGTCCTGGTCTCTAGCACTCATCCATCAGACTGCTTTTTTTTTTAATCCCAGTCCTTCACATTCCTTTTTAGCTAAGGAATATATTCACTACCATATCACGAATCTCTGAGCCTGGAAAGTAAATTCACTCCCACCCACCAAAAAATCCACAGGTGATCTGTAAGTCAACCTCTTCTTCCTCTCCTCCTGGCCATATTTTAAAGCTAAGATTCCCTGTATTTTTGATTTTCCTTTACAGTTTTCAGCCAAGAAACTTTTCCAGGTATGGGCAAGATATGTCACCAGACACAGAGGACCATGTGGAGAAGCCTCCAGTGGTGATTCACTCCTGTATCTGCTGCTTCATCTCCATCCCTCCCCATTTCCCAGCCTCTCTAGCCCACACTCCTCCAGCTCCCAGCACCCTTGGTCAGTAAGAGGAACAATAGTCCTACAGCTGAAGGAATCAGGTTAAGGTTCCTCCAAAGGAGGGTGTGCAAGAGTACCAAGGTGCTCAGCCAGGCACGTATGTGAGTGACCTTTGTGGGAGCCTGCTGAGACCTTCAGGCAATAAAAATGGGGAGAGATAGAGTGACCACCCAGCTGCAAGGCAGCCTCTCTTGTCTACAGAGTAACAAGGGAGTGAGGAGATCTGAAGCAAGAGCTTCCCTGAAGGCCACTCCCGAAAAACTGGTGGGAAAGTGCTCTGAGAGCCTGGTGCTGATGCCCCTTGTGTTTTCACAAAGTTTGAGCAATGTTGCAGTTCAGGTCTGTGCACATTCTATTTTTTTTTCTTTTGAAATGAGGCCTTTCACACAGCTGATAAAGAGACATTCGGACATCCCTCAGGCTGGGAACATCTCATCATGCAGGGTTATGAGATGGCCAGAAAGATGGGTCATCAAAGGGTCATCCAGCAACATATTTCCTAAGTGTACATGTAACCTGTAGGTACTTCGGAGTAAATCCTTTTAGCTACTTTGATTTTACAAAGGAAGTTTTTCCAGATATGGAGGTAAAAATTACTTAAGGCTTAAAAACCTAAAAAAGAGGTAAGCAGACAAGGGCTCCATCTGCAATTGTGGTCATGTCCAGCTCTGTGGAATGTGGGATGCAACCTAAAACTGCTGAGTGGTGACAGTGAGAGCTGTGCAGTCTGCTGGCATGGCCCTCCAGTCACCCTGAGAGCAGCCAACTCACAGAAACCCGCTGCTGCATCTCTTCCGGGGATGAAAAAAGCTGCTGCAGGCTGTTTCCCACAAGAGCCCTGATTCACAGTCAGTGTGACTCCTTGCATTTTGCTTAGGAAAAACAAAGAACATAAGCCTCCCATAAAGTTTTTCCCATCGAGAATCTCTGTACAAAAGTGTGAAAGTCAGAGGCCAGGAAATGCCTGCGTGCCTTTGCCTTGCTTCCTGCAGCTAAGGAAAAGCTCATAACCTAAACATTGGACATTTCCACCCAATTTCTGAGTGCTTAAATTTATGACCTGACGTACTCCCAGGGAACAGCAGCTGCTGTCCCAGGAGCTCTGCTTCCCATCACATCTGGCTCCTGCCTGTGGCCAGCATGCTCCTTCAAGGCACCAGTTTCAAAACCAAAAATCAACTTGATGTCAGAAGGCAGCATTTAGATGTCTAGGAAAACCTTGAAGTCCCCTGGACTGACCCTTTTCTGTCATTTTCTAGGAATGCTGAGCACTGACTCCCACGAGGGCTCACAAGTGCCACAACCAAGGCTGATTAGCTTGTACAGTCAAGCCTCCCCCCTTCCTGCTGCATCAGGATTTATCAACCTACTGCTGCCACAACCTGGTTCTTGGAAGTTCATCTCCAGGACAGTTATTTACTCGTGCTTGCTCCTCAGAGGTTTTTAGCAACTCTCCTATATCATACCTCCTTTCTTTTAGATGGCTTGTAACGCTGCAGTGCAACAACACTGCCAAGCCAAGTGACCAAATGGACATTTGCCAAGAAGTTCTTTTAAAAAGCCCACGGGACAAAGCAGAGGCCTTTCCATGAAGCAAATGGGTCAGAGCAAATAGGAAAGGAGAATAATTTGGCGGAGAATAATTTAAAAGCTTTCACTGTGAGGAGCCAAGAGGCCAAACACTAGACATGGCCCTCTCAGCTTTAGCGAGAGGTGCTGCTTTAAGCTTTTTCCAGAAGATGCTAAAACATAGAAACTCAAATGTGTCCTTCCAGGAGCCACCCCTCCTGCCAGAAAGAGGGGTGGGCTCCCTGCAGAAGCCACCACTGTGAGGTTTCACCAACCACAGCCACTGCAGCGACCACGTGCTGTGCATCAGCTGTCACCATGTCCCCTCGCCAGGGGTCTGAGGCTGGCATGTGTCAGCAGGAGACAAGAGGCAGCACTTGTTGTAAGGAAGTGGCCAAGGCTCCATGTGCAGTGGGCAGGGAAAAGCTCCAACCACCTTCACTTTGCACAGGTGAGATAAATGGCCTTACAAAAATTAAACCTGGACCAAATCAGTCTGTAGCCATCGGTGACATAATTAACGAAGCAAAACCCTGCCTCACAAAATCTGGGCTCCTGAGGGCACCCCAAGATGTGTAAGGTGTATCCAGCCTTCTGTAAGAAAGGCTCAGTGCTTCTCTACCCCCTCCTTAGTTGCTGCCTTCCTTGGCACTGCCTGGGCACTGAAGCTCCAGCAAGCTGGACCAGCAGAGCTTCCACTAGGAGCATCTTGAAATAAAATTGCTACTCAGGTTTGCTCCTGCAAGTGCAGCAGGAACATAGCCACCACTTCAATTTTTGAACAACCATAACACGACAGATGTTCTTGGGAACTCCAAAATCTATCAGGCTCATAACCATCTCATCCTCCTGCAAGGATGTCACAAAAAGCAAACAAAGCAAGCTTTTTAAAACCAGTGAGACCACAGTGAGGCACTGCTGATTGCCAACATGAAGTAGCCAGGCACATACCTCATACAGATGCTCCATGCAAGGCAGAATTCCACCTATAGGTATCCAGTTCCTCCATCCTCCTCACATCTTACCCCAAAGCATCTTTTTATCCACCAAGTAATCACCTTTTCGGAGCTCTCCACTGGACTGAGGAACCTCTGGGCTACAGACCAGCCTCATTAACTTTTCCTACAGCTCCCACATGGGTTATGAAGGCGACTCAGCACCTGTTAACACACAACTCATCAGCCAAAGCAAGGGCCCCTGCTGCAGCTGTGAGCACCATCACCTGCACAGGAAGCTGCAGGAGCTTCTCTAGGCTTTGGTGCACCTCTGCACTTACAGCCACAGCAGAATAAATGGAATCTGCCTTTCCAAGTTTTATTTCTAGAACTATAAAATAATTTCAGCCTCCAAACATATTCATAGCAGGGAAATGCTAGCTGGCACAAGAGAGTAAATGTGTTCTTGGGAATTTCACTGCTTCTCACCTCATGTAATATTCATTTGAATAAGGCAATTCTATTGCATCTTCACCTAGATTTTGCAGTTATCCAGTGAGAGTTTCTTGGGGAATCTCTTGCTGCTCAAATTAAGAGGGCAGCAAAATTGTGTCTGATTGAAAAGGACAAAACTGCAGCAAGGATCCAGTATGAAAGTTGGAGCCAAGATCTTCTGCTAGTTTCTTTAATGACCAGAGATAAATACCTATACCTCCTATTTTCAACAGGGAATGTTGAGCAACTAGAGATACATTTTTGGTCTGATACTCTGAGTTCTTATTTATTCACTTAACCTCTTGAAAAATCCGTGAAATCTCCCTTAGTCTGAGAGTCACCCCCAGGCTATGCCACTTTTTTCTGGGTTTAGTTTTGCATACAGACAGAAAAGCTGTTCAGCTGCATGTGTTTGCATGTGAATTTATTTAGTTATTGAGAAATTAGTTATTATTGAGTCGTTAGAAATGAGGTGATATCTCAGAAAGTTAAAATAATAAAAATACTGCAAGAATATGACACTGTTTTGCTCTAAAACCCTCAGTTATAACATGTCCTTTGGTGTGGCATTGCTGTCAGCAGTAGTGAGCCATGCCAGTGAACTTTCCTTTCCACTCAGCAGCAAAATGTGTGGTCATCTGCAGCCTGGAGCAGTAGGCACTGGGTGAGTGGGCAGCTCAGCACCTTTCACACTTGAACTGTTTCTTTTGCAGATGCTGAAGTCCTGATATGTTTCCCTTCTAGGTCACTGGGTATTAACTGCTGCATGAAAAAGCCCATGTAGGTGGCAAATTCAATGCTCTGTTCCCGGCGCTGCTGTGGCAGGGCGCTGGCTGAAGTGCCCCCACCCAGGACACGCACAGAACCCAAACCTCCTTGGCAGCAGCCCCCATCCCTGCCGTAGGCGTGGTGAGCACACGCTGTGTTTAGACTCCCTGTGGTGAGTGAACCAGGCTTATGCAGAAATGAGGCTCAGGAAAGGGATGCACAACTGCCTGGTCTGCCAGAGGGGGAAACTGAAACCCCCCAAAAAAGTCAGTGGGCAGAGGTCGGTGCATTGTGTGGGCCAGCTCCTGCAGTGATCACATAATAAGGGCTCATCTATTGACCTCCCTCATGCAGGGCCTGTTTCTCCCCGATGCAGAGCTGTGCTCAGAACACCAACTCCTAGACAACAACCCATGGCTACATCTCACTGTTGCCAGCTGCAGGGCCAGAGGACAAGGGCTGTTCCTGTGAGACCCCCAAAAGGGAGCAAGGCAAAGGGCACTGGAGAAGTGGGCCTGGCTATGCAGAGGGACAAGCTGGTGGTTTCCCAGCTCCTGGAAACCATTGTGCGGGAAGAAAACCCAACGCTTAACTTTGCACCAAACAAAAAGACAAAGCCAAGCTCCAGGAAGCTGTTTTTGGGCAAAATGACCCTGCCAGGAGCATAAGGAAGGAGGAAGGGAAGGATGAAGGGTGCCTACATGGGGCTGCAGAGGAACGGTGTCTCTCCAGGCTGGGCCAGAGGGACCAGTTAGGTCTCACTGCAGCTCACACAGGGACCAGCTCCAGCAGCTTTTGCAAGTGTTGAATGGCATTTGCAACTTGCCAAGAATGTCCACTGTGTCTCTCCTTTTGGGGCCTCTCTTATTACCTCAATTTACAAAGAGGCAAAGGAAAATAACCATCACCTCCCCCTCCCCCTCACAGCAAAACCCTGCTCAGCTGCATTTTAGCAAAGACCCTGTACAGTATTAAAAGTACACTTTATTTTCTGTACAATTCTCATCCAAGTCTCCAGGTATGCAAATGTCCACTGCATCCCTGGAAAAAGTTTCAGATTGTTCTAGTGCCGTGAGACTCCATCCATAACTCCAGGAGGGGCACAAAGCCAGGACCACCAAAATCAAGTGCTGATGCTTTCTAGGTGCAGGGAGGTGAGCAGGAAGGAGGGAGAGGGGAAGGCAGTCCTGCTCTGCCATGGAGTCGTGAGCAACCAGAGCCTTCCCTGGTGGCAGAAGAGGCACCCTCAAGTTCACGTCATCGTTCATGCTTAGTGTGGGAGTCGTTGCGTTCAACTGTCACCCCGTTCCCGTTCCGTGTCACCTCCTTCCTGTTCCAATCCTTTTCCAGGTAAAATTCAGCGAGCACAGGGCAGTGCTCTGAAGCCACCCCACCCCAGGACCAGTTATCAGGGATCCATGGGTTTGTAAGCCCTTCTCGCACGACAGCCCAGTGGCCTGCATCAAAGAGAATCACAGGGAAAAGGTTAAGTGATATTGCCCAAACTGGACACACGATGCTAACCTAACTAAAGGTTACATGACCTCACTCAAACAACTCTACCTGTGAAAACCTTTTTCAAGCTCCGGCTGATCCAGATGTTATCCAGCGACTTGGACCCTTGTGGGTTCTTTGTGCTGATGTTGGTGAAGGTGCTGGAAGGCACCAGGTGGTGGAACTTCTCCTTCCTCAGGATGTCATGGTCGCTGCTGTCTGGGCCCTGGTTAAAATCTCCAAGGATTATTACATCTTTTTCTCCTAGAAACAAGAAAAAATAGAAAAGAATGGGATGAATGGACATCCAACACTCAAGTAGAAGAGGATAAATGGAAGAAGAAAAAACACAAATACTACATTAAAAAAGTGATTGTACTCTGAACTCCAAGAATGGAGCCCTGCGGAACCCCACTAGTGACTGGATACTAGCCTGATGTCACCCCATTCACTGTAATTCTTTGTGCCTGATCTGTGACCTGGCTGCTCACCCATCATGTTACATGGCTATCCAGCTGTGTGCTGGGCATTTAAGCCAGAAGGATACTGTGAGAAACAGTATCAATAGCTTTACTGAAGCCCAAATATTGGTGTCTTTTCCTTGCTATACCCTAATAGCAACAAACTTAAAGACAAGCAGTTGTGGTCTCAAAGGTTTTGAGAAATCTGTGCCTTTGTAAGTTTTTTCTACAAGAAACACCTATTGTCTTTAACTTATCCTGACATGTTTTTAAATAGATTTTCTGTAAGAGTCAAGGGCACTTTTGTGAGGAACCCAGGAAGACGCAGCCTTATGCTGGTATCTACCACAGTCCCAAAAATGCAGTGCTCATTCTAACCTCTGCATTTAAGAAATCCTAAGGAAGTGGACCAAGGAGCAGTCTGCAAGCCTGATGGCAGAAGAGGAGTTGAGAAACCGCATGGACATTCCCTGACTACAGCAACTTTCTTTTGCCGGGCTGTCTGAAGGGATACTGCTCAACTTGGAACAGAAAATTACTTCAGTTACATTTTATTTTCAACCCTAATGGGTGAGAAGAGAAACTCCAGACCCTAATTTCATATCCAAAACGTGTGCTCTCCTAGCCCCACGGATGTGGATGCAGACATCCCAGCTGTGCCCTGGTATGAGAGGACAAAGCATACGCCTCGGTGCCCATCTCTAACCACTGCCAGAAATGTCTGAGAAGACAACTGAAGAATGCTGACAGCTGACCAGAGAGGCTGCCACATCCACTCGGCACTGGAGAAGGAGAAAGATGGTGAAAGGAGGCACAAATGCACAAAAAATATCCCAAAGATGACTTCAGAGAAGTGAACTATGTAGAGCTATAAGCCTTTTTTTTTTCCTGGGATTGAACTGTGAGAGGGGATGGGGTGGACAAACTTTCTCTCCTGTATTTAAGTGCTCTGGATAAACCTCCTCGTTTTTTGCTGTTGCTGTAGAAGTCGCTATCCAGTAGAGGGAGCACAAGCTCAACAAAATCTATTCCACTCCTGTCTTGCACTCCAAGAAAGATGAATTGGGGAAGTGCAAGAAAGCAAGCGAGACTGAGGGCCTATGACTTAAAAATACTTCAAAACATGGTGCTTGCTAAGATGCAGAGGGGAAATGAATAGTTAGTGAAATTATTTGTGGTTTCTCTAGCCTTTGCAAGTGACAAATCATATTGTAAATAGCACGAAATTTAAATATTATTCTATAAAGCATCCATGACAGCAGTCTTCCCACCTTTGAAAAAAAACACGAATACCTGAATCTGAACCCGAATTATTTTAAGCTCCATCAGAACCCAAAAGAAAAATCAGTCCTTGTCTAACGGGATGACTGTGCTTGCTGTGAGCTGGTGGTTTTGCATGCATCTCATGACAAAGATCTCTTGCTTGGCAGGACCAGGAAGCCTGAAATGTAACTTTGGTTCTTCAGTGCTAACATCTGCTCAACAGGCAGCACCCAGCTCTTTCCATGCTTTCATCTCCACCCTACATAGGAAAAGGCCATTACAGAAACCTCTAGGATACATCCTTGGTGTTTAAAAATGACAGAGAGGCTGGGATCTTAACAGCACTATCTTGATTATGCACAAAAGCTATTCTATTCTATCCTAAAATACTCATGCTTCTTTTAGCAAATCCTCAAGCCTATCTCCTTTACATGAAAAATCTATGAAAAAACCCTGCCATACTTAAAAGTGAGAATTTCAACTGACTGAAAATTTTAACCTTTCCACTCTGGACAGGTTAGACATAGCAGAAGATAAAAGATGCATCATTTGGTTGCATGCTTAGAAGGAGGTAATAAGTCAGCCTCCTGCCCAGGGAGGGAATCATTGTATTCTTCACCCATTTAAACTCTTGCATGCAGAATAACTAAGCATAAAATCATAACAAAGTGTAAAGTTGACAGACAGAACAGGCTGGAGCATGTTAAAGAAGCTGAAACCCAATTTTCCATTGGGGAGAGAAAGGAGTGCTTTTGGTTCCCCTCTGACAGGAGCTTCTGGGGCTCCTTAGACTGCAAAAGAGCAGGGAATGCACCAGGCAGCCCGTGCTAAGCAAGGAAGAGCAAGCAACCAGTTTTCTAGACAACCACCAACTTCATTTCCCCTTGTCCTGGGTCACTCTCAGCCCTGCTGCTACCTCTGCCAGCTCCTGCAACAACAATATCACGCACGCCAGCACTACAGTTTCGTGTCTTGTCTGCCTCCCAAGACTCTGACAGACATCCAGCCGTGAGAGGGAAGGAAGCGAACACGCCTGGATCCTCCAGAGTGTGTGACTGTCTAACTGGACACCCCCGGGTCTCTAAGCAAAGGCAGGAAGCAGAGCTGCCCACAGCAGCTGCAGCCCTCAGGGGTCTCATGGATGAGCTCCAATGGGTCTCAGCCAAAATTAGTGAAACTTCTGGAAGAAATCATGCTCTTGCTCATGATAAAGGATGATAACTGATCAAAATCTGCAATCATGATGCCCATAGTCACAATCAGATGGAGGGAAAAACAGAAAATGAAGACAATGCTACTGGTGCTGTACTGTGATTTTCCTCTTTCGGAGAAAATAAGCTTTTAAGACTGGCAGGGCTTGATTCTCCTGCTCCTCAGGAAGCAGAGGTTCCTCAGCCGATGCAATCTGGTCCTCCTCCTCCTCCAACAGACAGAGCAGCAGGCGCTCTCTTACCAACCAATCTTCTGCTGCAAAGGTCCCTGACACAGACTGTACTGTCCACAAGGACCCAGAGCCTCCATCTGTTGGGACATGGTGGCATAAAGCCCACAGCAGCCAGGCACATGTCCCATTCATGACCTCTCAGCACTACTCCCGCACACATTCATACCCTCTGGGCTTGAAGCAACCATGCCCTTGTCAATGGAGAACTCCTCAGGTGAAAAAAAGTCTGGTCTGTTTGCAAATGCATCTTCAAAATTCACTGAAGCACCAGCAAATTTTGGCAGTGCCTATGGGTGGCTCTTGGCCAGCAAAGCAAAGCAGAGCCTTAACTCAGCCCTGTGCCGCAGTGGCTGAGCTCTGGTGTGCCAAGGCAATCAGCCGAGGGACTGACAGTGCCCGCAGAAAGTCTGCAGTGTTGAAACCTGCCTCTCTGCAGGATCCAGGAAACCCTCCTTTGCTTCATGGCAGGCCAAGGGGACATCTGTAGGACACACTCCCTGATTTTCCCATGCCTTGGATGATTTACCTCATGAATTAAACACTCTCAAACACCCTTCCTGGACAGAGTGACACACATATGATGAGAAGGATGTGATGTTACATTGGCTGCTGAAAGGATCCCTTACCACTTCTCAGAGGACTTTTAAACCCAGTGCCTGATGCATGGGTAACCCATGGAATATGGCCAAGAGTCATGGGAGAAGGTATCACAAAATCACAGAATGGTTTGGGTTGGAAGGGACCTCTAAATATCATCTAGTTCAAACCCTCCTGCCATGGCCAGGGACACCTTTCACTAGACCAGGTCACTCAAAGCCCCATCCAACTTGGCTTGGGAGAAGAATCCACAGATCCTCTGGGAAATCTGTACCAGTGCTTCACTACCCTCACAATAAAGAATTTCTTCCTAATATCTAATCTAAACCTACCTTCTTTCAGTTTAAGGCCATTCCCCCTTGTTCCATCACTATACATCCTTGTAAATAGTCCCTCTTCAGCTCTCTTGTAAGGCCCTTTCAGGTACTGGAAGGCTGCTGTAAGACATTCCCTAAATCTTCTCTTTTTCAGACTGAACAACCCCAGCTACCTCAGCCTTTCTTCACAGGTGATCTAGCCCTCTGATCATCTTCACAGACCATCTGTGAACTTGCTCCAACAGGTCCATGTCCTTCCTATGCTGGGGATCCCAGAGCTGGATGTAGCTCTCCAGGTGGGGTCACTTGGGAGCAGCTTAGAGAGACAGAATCCCCTCCCTCGCCCTGCTGGCCACGCTGCTTTTGATGCAGCCCATGATGAGGCTGACTTTCTGGGCTGCAAGTCCAGGTGGCTGAGTCATGTCCAGCTTCTCATCCATCAGCACTTGCAAGTTCTTCTCCTCAGGACTGCTCTCAATCCATCCAGCACCCTGGTCCCTGGGTCCATCCATTAGCAGGACATCCAGAGTAACACCTGTGTGCTGCCCATGGTCACCACACTGCAGACGACTGGTGGAGTTCTTGAGAGAACAGAGAAGGGCTGCTGCAAAGTTAGCTACGAGCAGCCAACAGCCACTGTGTCTCTCCAGTACTGATGAATGGGAAAAAAGAGAGGGAAAAAGGAACCAGGACCCACCAATCTAATGGGAGAAATGTGGGGATACTATGCCCTGCGTTACAGGAGGCTGTGGGTGGTAAACAATGTTCCTCAGATGCTCACGTGCCTCTTGGTAAGAATAAAAGATAATAGAACAGGCATCTGCTAGCAAAATGGGAACAGAAACTCAAATTTACTGCAGTACCCACAGACAAATCAAATCAAATCTGCCCGTATTTTGCAGACTGATTTGGAAGAAATTGAAGGATGCCAGTAATTTTAAGCATGAAACTCATTTTGGCAGGGTAATTCAGTACTTCAAAGTCACATGTGTGCACTACCATTTGCTTAGGAGACCACACCTGCAAGCCACGAGTTTGGAGGAATCTGAATTTCTTCTTTTGTGAAAGACTAAGCCAAGAACAAGCATGCTCCAGTAATGTGCCTGCCATATGAAAATTAAAACATGAAATAAAGAGAACACCAATAGTCTAAATTTGGATGCAGTGGAAGTGCAACTCAGTTGACTTCAGAAGAGCTACACATGTATCCTGTGTGTCAGTTCAGCCTTTGGGGATTAAACAAATGATCCTTTTGTTTACCTTCATCCTTTCCAATTTTAAAGTACGTGGACAAATACTTAAATCAGTGGCTCTTAAAATAGCTCTGACTGGCTTCTGCAGCTCAAAAGGAACAACAATAGAACATGCAGAGAAACTGCAAATACCTCTTGAGTTATACAAGAGGGATATTAACGCTTCCAAGTGACCAACCTTGCTGAACTGGGCCAAGTTGAAAATCATCACACGTATAACCTTGCAACCCTTTCACATCTTTCTTAAGCAGTAAATGAAGGGCTAGATTTTTCTGTTCCTATAACAAGAGCAGCAACATCTAGAATCTAAAATGCTTTGTTCTGCTTCACAGGAAACTGACCATAATTTGCAAGCTTCAAAGTAAGAAGCAAATTCATAGAAACGAAGTAAAGAAATCCAGCTGCCTGCTACATTGCTCAAGCTCAGGTCTAAATTCTGGTGTCATTTCATCCCGGTATGAAGCCAGAGCAAATTATTTGAAATCAACAAAATTATTCTGCACATTATTTAGTATCCAGATACTAAAGCAGGATTTGGTCTCTTTTCTCATTAGCAGCAGATTTGCATTGGGTTTTCCAAAGAGCTTCCAATTATCCAAAAATTAAATATATAGAACCTATTTCTCTTGGAAGAAAAAAAATAATTAAGCTTTGCTCTGATATCAGGTAGGTGTTATTTCCACAAAGCATTTAAAATAGGGTCTGAACTCCGGTGACTTTTCTTTCCTTTGGAAGAACTTGCTGTTACAGTAGCCTAGAATCAGAAGGAACTTAATTTGAGAAAATGGTGTCAAAGCCAGTTGGATGTCCTGTGCTGTTCGTGTTAATTAGGAAAGACTGTAAGACAATGGGCGAGGGAAAAGCACATTTGTCACGCTGTGCATCATACAAATATGGGCAAAGACAATTGTGAGGCTGATAGGGATATTTCTGAAATGCTCACTGAGACAAATGTTATTCTTTTAAAAATTCCTTTGAATTAGATTGTGTGCACATGACAGCTGGCAGGAAAAACCCTACCCTACCTTTCAGAGTCTCCTGCAAAGTCTGTGCACAGGCTGCCAGTTTGTGGCTGTCGTGGTTCTTCCCGGTATTGTCTCCTGCCGAGGTGGGCAAGGCCAGGTGAAGGTTAACCACAGTTAGATCATTCATTCCAACCTGGGGGAGCAAGGAAGAGAAATCAATGCCGTGCACGCAGGGAATGGAAGGTCACAAGGCAAAACCACGTGCCAGTTCCCAGTACTTTCAGTAGTATATCTGGGGCAGTAGGACTCACACTGCTGTGTATGTGGTGCGTCTTGGCGTGTCTCAGTGTGGGGAGGAAGAGGAAGGAGGCATTTTGCAGCTTTGTTTGCAATAACCTGATAACCTCTCAGTTCTGGGGAAACTGGTTTGCATTAGCAAACAGCTTCCTTTCACTACAGTTGCAGAAAGAAGTCAGCTGCTTATGAAAATCAGTTTATGCAAAACCAGTTGTTAATAAGCTACAAATAATGTCATGGTCATTACAGGGGCTAATTACTACTGTCTTGTGATTAGCCCCAGCTCATTACAGAGACTAACCAAGAAACTTAATGTACCTTGAAAGGAGCTGTTGGCTCCCTCCCATCTCTTGTTTACCTTCTGTGAATCACTTGGACCTAACTGTATACTCAATTAATTACTAATACTTTATTTATTAATAATTACTTGATTAAAGCTTGCCTCAAAGCATTACCAGAGATGTCAAGTTCCCCAAATGATGATGTTCCTTCATCACAGCCTGTGGGGAGATGGGCTGTCTTTGCTCATATGTTTGCTCCAGCATACGCCCAAGAACTCGTTCCGAAAGTGATGATGTTCTTTTAGATAGGTTTGGCCCCAGTGAAAAAGCTTTAAAATGGAAACTCTGAAGTGTGACAGCAACATAAGATAGGCCAGTCCAAGTCTCACTGGAGCACTGTGCCTTATACACACACATACTCATACATATATATATTTGTGTATCTATAAAACCATCCCCATTCTCCCTGCACTTATCCCTCTTTGTGGCTTTGACAAGAATCCCAGCCCTGCGGCCTGGCTGCTGCTGGCTACAGACCTCATCCTTGCTGTGGGAATTAGGTAAAAGCCAAACAAGGTGACTGGTGACTTCTGTCACACTCTCAGTGGCTGTGGACGCTATTGAGGATCCACTGACCCTCAGGTTCTCAAATACTCCCTTGCAGCAGGGTTTGCTCCCACAGGAGCAAGGGAAAGGACTGACTGTGGTGAACTACCACACGTATTAAGGTGCATTAAGCACTTATCTATAACCAAGCCATGGGACAGTAATGAGATGGGTCAGAGGCTCATGGAAATTTTTCTCTCTCAGAACGCTGTGTCTCTTTTCATCTTGGCCAAATTCTTTTCCGTATAAGTTCTGCAAAGCTGGCCTGGCACAGTGGCAGTTACCTTGAAATGTGCAAGATATGGATGAGGATATGAGTGCCTCCCGTTGCCATTAGTCTGTGCAGTTTCCTGAGATGAGGCATCTTTCAGCTCAATGCCAGCTGTTGTATCCCAGAGGAAACCAGAATATTCAACTCCCTGGAATTAAAAAAGGAAAAAGAGAAATGCCTGTCATAAGATGGTAAAAACAAAACATTCTGCCGAGATGTAGCCCCATATCTATATCTATACTTATACCTATATCCATACCTATATCCAGATCTGTATCTATATCCAGGCACGGTGCCTGCTGAGGGCAGGAGGCCCAGTTGGCTGTGCCCAAGCATAAAGGAGAAACGGCTTCCTGGGCTATCAGTGGAAGAGACAGAGGACAAGTGGAAAGGCTTCTTCATCTCACCCCTGCTGAAACTCCCACCAGATGTGGGAGGAATGCCTCCCGGGAAGCTCCACTGACTTCACTGAAGAGCAAGTGTGCCAAGCTGAAACAGACATCACTCTGCTACTCACAGCCCCTCACACCTGCACATTGGCTTTCGGACACCCAGTTAATTCCAGCACTGCTCCAGTCAAGCCAAGGATTTAATAATCTGTTTTATCTTCTACAGGCAGAACATGTTCAGGACCACTGCGGGGGTCTCATGTGTGTGTTTGGGGTGATGTGATCCTCACTTCCTCCTGCTCCAGGCAAGGCATTGGATACCTCTGAGTGTGGTCAGTAATGAGGTAGTTTGTTACCCACACGATTAATTGCCTAACCATGATCTTGGTGCCTTGAGGTCTCTCTCACCGGATGACTGCTAGGGCTTGCAGTAGATGGTGCTGTGCACAGTTGTTCCTTCTCCCCAGGCTTGACACCATCTCATAGACTTTTTTCACCAAAAAGCTAAAAATATCCTGGCCCCTTCAGTCTCTTGGTGTGAAATCTGGTCTAGACCTCTCAGCCCTGTCAATTTCTGTCTCTTTTCCAGCTTGAATGTTTCATGCTCAGCTCTCTGCTCCTTTAAGCTCTGCTTCGATGATCCTGAATGGGCTTTTTTTTTTTTCTTGATTACTTCATGATGTGGAATTGGCATTTTCAGAAAGCTGTCTATGCTGGTCGCACCAGCAGCAGTATCTAATTCAAAGCCTGTCAGCCTCTTCTCCCATCACCCAGACACCATTTTTCTTGGCATCACTCAAACTCACTTCCCTCAGAAAGCCATAGTTAAGTCCATTGCAAGGGAGAGTTTTCTCCATTTCAGCTGCAATAAATAAGTGTTAACTGCTCCACTGACTTCCCAAGAGCCTTGAAATTATTAAGGTTGGTTAAAATTCCTTGTTAACTCCTTTGATAACTCACCTTTAAAATACTGAGAAAATTATTCCACCACTAAGGAGCCTAAGGTCTCAAAACTGCTACAGGAAAAGATGTGGAAGAATAAAACTGCTGTCAACAGCTGTTGGCTATTTCCAGGCTCCAGACTTCACATCAACATAGCAGTCAAAAGTCATTGCCTGGTTGAAATGCTTGGAATGTATGAAAGCACGAGCCAAAAGCAGCATCCACCACTTAGTATTATTTAGCCCAACAGAGCATCCTGAAATCAGCTTGTGCCAAAGACACTGTATTCCTGGGGTTACACTGTGTTACCTCACTGCATTTGTGTACACGGTGCTCAGACCTGGTGGACTCACTAACTAGCCCCAGGAATAGGAGAGACTTTCTGGCTTAGTGGAGGGTTCTCCAGCACAGCCAGATTCCTGTTAAAGCAGCTAGAAGAAAAAGTCAAATAGATAAAATTTCTATTCTTAGTGTGGCTGCACATTTCTCCTATTATTTTGGGAACCATTCATCCTTATATCCTTATCCAAAAATCGAGGTGGATGATCTTTTTTATTTACTCAGCCTGTAGTCAAAGCTGCCATTGTTATCTTTGGAAGTACAGCTCAAGAAAGAACTGACTAAAGACTCTGAATTTAACGTAGAAACTCTGAGACATTTATTAATAATTCTTGGTAAAAAAAGAAAAAGTGAAGAGAACAACTTTGACAACTTTGCGCAACTATTTATATTCAGTGTTTTAATGATCTGGCCTAACAAGAGATCCCAAAGGAAAACCCCAGCCAGGAATAAAAATGTCCTGAAGTGCATTTGCACTCTGCACTGCAATTAACTGTGAATTGTATTAAACTTTAGACACATTCAGACACTGTATCTTTCCAGACCCTTCTTGACTCTGTGTCTGTCCAGCTAGAGTGCAATCTTTGTGCTGCTCAGATGGTGGGTTTTGGTTTGTTTGGGTTCATTTTCCCCTCGTTCTTGGGTTTTTCTCAGAAGGGCAATAAAAGGAGGTGCACCTCCCAAAACATCAGTCCAAAACCAATTAACAGTGATGCAACATGATTCGGAAAAGCCAAAATAAAGACATGTGGATTCTAAGCAGCAGGACACAACTGCAGCCACATATTTAGTAACAACGGTGCTCAGAATAGATGATTCTGGATCAATAGATTGTTGAAGACTGCCCCATGTACTGACAGGCACCACTTGGTACATGACAGGTCTCAGATCCTGCTTCTACCCACAGCAACATCCACACTGCAGTAACAGCATCATGAGAACGACCCTGTCCAGCAACAACAGGCTCGAGCTAGAGGAGGACACTGCTCTCAAAACTCATTAGCACACTTAAGGGTGAAAAAGAGACATTTCCCTTGGGAGAAACTGCTTTTGGGCACTGTTAGTGATGTCCAGCCCAGTGCAGCCCTACCTTGAATACTGTCAAGGGTAGCAGGTGCAGCTGTCACCACCTTAATAAATCAGTACCTCCCTGCAGTACACACATATATATAGATATAAATATATATATATATATATATATTTCCAGAGCAGAAGATGCTGCAGGGAAAAGCACAGTGCAGCACAGTGCAGATTTCAAATGGAGTCCACAGCATTTTAAACACCTGTGCCAAGGACTCTGGGGAACACACAAGGTAAATTCTTCCAGGTGAGGATAGCAAGCCGCACAGCTCCTCTGCAGGCTCTTCTCTTGCAAACTAGCAACACGGGGAGCCCGCCCAAATGCCAGCCAGTGCAGCACCAGGGAGCAAGCTCAGGTGACTACCACAAAAAATATCAAAAATACTGCAGCCTGACAGGGAAAAAACTGAGGACTCTTTCCTTGTCAAAATGCGTGGCTTTTTGTCTATATACCTGTACGGCTTTTATCCACCTCCCCCAAATACATGCACACCAAATACACACACACATCTTCCTCCTTACAAGTGTGCCACAATTCTTCCAAAACATAAATAATATCAAAAGCTATAGGAACAGTCAGCTTAAAAAACAAAGAATGCAAACCTTGCCAAAAAGGATTTGCAGAAAGTGTTGCCTTAAACATTCAAAATATGTCCTTGGTTAGAAGTGGAAAAAAAAAGCAAAGCCGAAGTTCAGACTTGGGGATTAATGTACCTTGTGTAGCTGGCCTGAGGGTTTTTCGGAAACAACACCCTTCCAACATCCTCTAGGGCCCTTCCACTTGCGGATGTTTGGCAGCGTCGGCTGGTTCAGCTCCATACAAAACTAGAGAGAGAGGAAAGGGGAAAAAAATAACATCAGCTTGTAGGGATTTAAAAAAATTGCAAAATAAAGTGTGTAGTAAAGCACTGGTAAGAGGCACGGTGGAGCACAGGCTGTGCTCTCTGCCTTCCCTTAAGGTTCACAAATGAGGTGGTCTGAGCCACATCCCAGGCTGAGCCCCTGACTTGAAGATAAATAAAAACTAAAATAACTCAGCTGCAAATGCTGCAAGTAGAACATTTCTCCCTCAGACCCTGTTCTTTTCCTCCAGAGCTACTTGTTTGATTGGGAAGGGGTTTCCTCTGTGCTGCCTCCAAAGATGCTGACTGCACCATAACCCACCCCTGCTGGGGGTGTCACAAACAGCTGCCAAACCCTCCCGGGGGCAGGAGGCCCCCATAGCGTGGCTGGCCCCACTCCAGCAACACAGCCACCGGCACGGCATGAGAGGAAGGGTGTAGACCAAGCTCAATAGCTGGAGTTTTGGGGTTAAGGCTCCTCTGACTTTATGCCAGGGACACATGCTTGATTTCCTCTGTGCACGAAGGAAGCAGCTGCACACTTGCACGCAGCTCTAGCACGTCCTTCCCATGCTTCCCAGAGGTGCTTGTCTTCCTGGTCACTGCTGAACAACCACAGCACTTGGACACCATTACATATCCAAGCACATGGTCAGAGCTAGAGAGGCTGCACCCTAATGCCCAGCAGCTCAGGGATACCAGAACTGTGGACACCGTGGAGAGCCCCTGAGTCTGCCTGCATAACATCTTGAGATTGAAATAAAAGTAAATAAATAATAAAAACCACCCTGGAAAAATCTGGAATCTGAAATTCCTTGGTGCAGACAGTATGGAATAACATTTTCTCAGGGGTTTCAAAATCAGGCTCAGCAGGAGCTAGAGTCCTTTGCCAGGCTGATGTCAGCTCCAGGCAGGCTCTGGCTGGAAGCTGGTAGGGATAGGCAGCAGTCGGACACCCTGGTTGTGGCAGAGGGTCTGGCTGCAGGGAAAGGGGCTAGTAAAAAGTCATCCTCGTGAAAGAGCAACAGGGACTTCCACCATGCATCATTTTGTTCTGATACTGGAGAAACTGGGTTGAAATGCAGAGGCTTTCACAGTGAAGAAGGATCCTCAGACAGAATCTTGGATCCAGAACACCCCTCCAGATCAAGCAGCAATTTAACAAAGGATTTTCAAGGCAAACAATAACCTCATGTGCACAGTGACTCTTCCAGTGGGACGTGCCTAACATGGTTTGAAGAGCTAGAGAGCTGCATGGATATAACTATTTCCTACATGGATATCAGTAAAATGATGGGATAGTTATTTTCATGTTTATTTTATCTTTTGATTCAGGAATTAAAATCAAATCCTGATCTTTCACTGACTCCCTTGTCTGCAAGTTCAGCATCCTGCAGGCTGAAGCTGTAAGCATTGATTTTCAGATACACACAACCCAGGCTCCCTTCTTTGCCTCAGAAGACCGGGAGTCATTCTGGTTGCGCACCCGAAGCGAAAACGCTTGGCACAGCTTTTAAAACAGTTTTCTGACGTGCAGAGGTTGGCTGGGGCTTCTTATTCAAGATGCCACATTAACATACCACATTGTTGCCCATTATGTACCTTCAGGCAGTGCTGGGGCTGGGCTGATTTATGGAACAAGGAGGCAGGTAGGGTGTTTGCACAGCCTGGGAACACAGCTCTGCTCTCAGCTGATGGCCAGGTGCTGCCCTAGCTAATACAGTAAATCACAGCAGCAATAATTACTCACTCCGGATGCCATTCTGATGTCTTCAAATAGAGGGGATTTGGTCAATGAGTTTTCTAACACTTAAATAACTTAAATCAGAAAAACAAAAATATTGTTGAAATTAGGAGTTCAACTGTAACCTGACAGAAGACTTAACTTATCTCTAGGTTGCAGCTGCCTAGAAAGTCCAGCCAGCACAAAGCATATGACAGGACTGAATAAATCCTACAGAAACCATCATTATATTAAAAAGAGCATCTTCAGTCGACTAGTTTGAATAGTTTGTTTCCTCCAAACTGATTTTTTTTTAAGGCCTTGACTTCGTGCAAACAAAAAGACGACAAATAAGATTACCCGGTTTGTTCAGGAAAAAAAGGCCCATCCTGGGTACGACTGCAGCTATGGAGAACTTGTCCTACAGCAGCTGATTTCAATCTGAACTCATTTTCCAAGGCTTACAGGCACACATATTTTGAAGCTGTGACAGCACGCTTGCTGAGGTCATGTTTTTTTGCTGAAGTGAGAATGGCATTTTTCAAATCATTTTGCTCTGCCCACAAAACCCAACGTCAACCAACATTACGCTTTCCCTTGTGCAGCAAAAATATACAGACAAGCTCCTATTCCACATCAGCAATGAAAAAAAAATGCCTTTCCTCTTTTGTAAAGCTGTTAGAGCTATGCCAACCCCTTTGAGAAGCAGTTTTTCAAGTGGTAAAGAAAAATGAAAATTAAAATCTCAGTCAATCAAAACAACTTATTTTTTTCGCCAAAAAAATCCTCCTAAGGAAAAAAGCTCCAGTTTTGTTTTTTCTCTAGAGCCTCTCAGGCTGCAAGTTTCTTTGCAGGGAAATTCATTACAACCTACACATACTGAGTCAAAGCTCACAGACACACCGTGAGACCAAGAGCACCACGACTTATTCACACAGATGCCCTGTGGTCTCTCTTCCAGCTGGGTGCTGGTTTTTGTGGGATAGGCAGTGCTGCCAGGGAGCAGGAACATGGCAGCACCAGGCTCCAAGGCATGCTCTAAACAAAGAACAGCTTGTGCTTGTGAGCACTCAACCCCCTTGTGCCAGGGAACTTCTTGCCCACGGGGTTCAATGATCTTAAAGGTCTTCTCCAACCAAAAATGAGTCTACAGTTCTAGTATTGCCCCCATTTGGCATGCAAGGCACCAATAAGATTCACTACCCCAGGAACTGGGGCAAGCCCTGTTGCATTTGCTGACCAGCAACACGTCTTTTTCCCAAGAAGGGAGGATCCAAAGATGCGATTGCTCTTTGTCCACCCTGATAAAGAGCCGGCACCTGTCCCTCCCCTCCCCGTCCAGAGGCAGAGACAGGTACTTATGACTGACTTTGGAAAAGAACAGAGGACAGCTGGAAGAAGCTGGAGAAACGCACATTTGAGGAGTGACTGGAGAAGCTAAGGCAAGAGGTCTTGGACTAATTTGGGAGCAGGGAAAAAAACATATGCTGGGCTGGCACATGCTGGAGACCATAAGGCAGTTACAGTCTTCCTAACACACCTACCTGCCTTCCCAGGGCACACCAAGCACTGCAAGAACATCTAATTTGTGCATGAAGTTCGATCTCTTCCAGTGCAGTAACTCTGCCCACCAGTAGATCTGCCAGCAAGCACTCTGCAGCTCTGCACACAAGCAGCTCCCATCATCTCTTTGTCAGGATGCCCTGGTTACTCTCTGTTTTATTTTGGGGTGCTATTTGTGCAGCCAGCCCCGACTGTGCAGCAGGGTCATCCTTCCCAGATGATGACACCACTCCATGCTGAACATCTTGGCTTGCCAAGCCTTACACTCCTGTAATACCAGCTCTGGGGACCACCCTGAGCCAGCAACCTCCCTCATGGTGAACACCTTACACTCAAAAAGAAGACGGGCTACTCCTAAACCCCAAGGAAACGAAACGTGACCCAGGAAAATAATGCCTTAGGGCTTAATAAATTACATATTTCTTGTTAGCCAGGGATTGCTCTTTCGAGGATACCTTTGTTTCAGACCTGGAGTCAGAGCAGAGGCTGTGAGAAGGGCAAGGGGAGAAAGAGCAGTGAGGAGGAGATTCCAGGGTGAGCCTGTTGTGTGGCATGGTACATCTAGGGGCAGTAATCATCACCTGAATGTCAGAAAGGCACTCAAAGCAATTAAATGGCCATTTTGGTTAATTACCACAGAAGCTGTCAGGCAAAAAGGGCACTGCAGTTGAGGTAAAGAACTACTTGCTTCATCAAAGCAAAGGTGATTTTGGTTCCCCTTAATGGAGAAGAGAGATGAGAGCAACAGAATAAATACTCCCTTTCTAGATGTCACATATACACAGTTACTTTTCTTTTAATAAGCACTACAGGGAGCAGCTTTAGTGAGTACTAGAGATGAGTAAGAAACGTCTATCAATTGCTTATCGTCTCTGCTATATGGAGGTGTCATATTAGCTAAGATTTGTCTTTCCATGGGGAAAGATACTTGAAGTTTCAGGTAAGGGCTGTTTTGTGCTAAAGAACATAGAATAGATTTGGACTTGGTGCATCTGGGAAGGGCAAACAGAGGAGCTCTAAGATAGACCTTGTAAATTGAGCAGTGGCACTTGAGGAGAAGGCCCAAGACCCTCTCCAATAAAAATTCCATCTTGAAATGTGACCTAATATATTTCAGATAGAAGATACAACAAAATTGACGGCTTCATGAGACCATCTGGCACTGCTCATCTTTAATCCATCCCTATGTACTGTATAAATTAAAAATTAAATGCACATTATCATTTCTTTATTCATCCAACTGGACTGTACTTTTATTTGTAATTGAAAAAGCAGACTTGAACACCCGTAATCCAGAACCAATCTACTACAGGACACAGCTACAGTTGGTGCACCCTAAAGAAGCCTGACCCAGGAAGCCAGGAGCAGAAATGTTGCAAATATTTCCAAGAATTTGAAATCAACACCTTTGGTTTTTAAGCAAAACTTTCTGATTTGACTTCCAGAAAAAGAGTGGTTTGTTAGATCATGTTTGTGAGGAGGAAAAGCAGAGTTGGGGGGTGAAGAGACGTGGGGGATGCTGTATTTTATTGTGCTGGCTATTGAGGTAGGGATAGGGAAAAGTCAGAGGCTTCAGGACTGTTGTCCTGGTGTGGACACACGTGACAGTGCAAGGAAAGTCAAGAGGGGATCAAAGGCACAGCAGGGCCAGGATGCTCAGCACACTTCTGCAGCAGGATAACGCTTGAATGCACTTCCCACAGGCTGGAGCAACTCAGGAAGGGGACACCTAAGAGCATCAGGTGTTTCAGTGACATCTGGATTCTCCCATAACCAAAAGCAACAGCACGGAAGGAAGCGTTAGTATGGTTAAAGCCTGAAACTGAGACTCATCACTGGATCCCATTTCCCACTGACAAGAATGTTGTCTTAGGCCTTTGTTGCTTGTTTGCCTTTCACTTGAGCACATCCCTTTCCTGTTAGCAACATAGTTGAAAAATACACACATGAGAATGAGATGCTTCCCCTGGCATGGGGGATGCATTCAACAACTCTATTCCACATGAAGCAGCATGTGGGAAAACTGGGGCAACCCTACGTTAAGTTAGAACCTTTTTCACATGCCCATTCAACTAGTCCCTTCCAGGAAGACTTCATTAAAGACCGCATAATCTTCACTGCTTGTGTTGTTCATGTATTGATAAAGGCCGGTGGGGGTCTGATAGGCAGGTAATGATGAGTTTTCAAAGGAGAACAACACCCCTTCAGGGAATCAGTTTCAGTCTTAGCCATATGTATGTATTTGTGATGGAAAAAGTTTTCTATTTCTCCATTTTGTACAGAATTCTACAATGATGTTAGAGCTGAGGAATTAGTTTTAAAAAAATTTAAAAGTTTGGGAGAAAAGTTCTAGGATGAGGGGGGTGGGGGGGGGAAGAAAAAGAGTCAATCCACTGAACTGGCAAGGGCCATACATTTACTCCTGGAAAATCTTATCTGTTCCTTTGGCCATGCCAGTGTGTCCTATTTGTACTGGGTCATTGAGACCTGGGGCAATACCTTCCCATCCTTTCTGTACTGGTTTTTTGTTCCTAGAACTAAACCAAAACATCCAGATTTATGACCAAATAAATTCTTGCTACCCTCCGCATTCTTCACAAACATTATCTAATTCACCCTTCAAAAAGCTCTATACATTCATTGTGACAGGTGAAAGCAAGGCAGAGTCCTTCAGCACAGCCAAATATTCATCCCTTATCTTTCTTCAGAAATAATACAGGACCCACCGGCACAGTCACAACCTCTACATACCTTTGTGTGCTATGGACATGCAAAGCTCATTTGTTGAGATAATGTGCAAATTGGGGTCCCAAAGCTTGGTCCCTCTGAAGGCACCTATGGCTTTTTCCTCAGCCCAAGAAGGACTCGATTTTTCCTGGAAAATGTGCTGCTTCTGCTTCATAAAGACCACACCAATAATTCAGACACCCACAGAGGAAGGATTTATTTCCTCTGAAGATCAAATTCTCACTCATCTCTGGAATGACAGCTCCAGGCACCATGTTATGAACCACAGAGCTTAGCCTTGTGGTGACCTCAATTCCCAGCTTTGCTCCAAAAACTACTTCTAAGCTTTATACTTTCAAAAAAGGAAACCTCCAGGACAGAGCTTCTGAGAGGAGATAGGATAAGGAAGGATCATTTTTCAAGCCCAACTATACATAGGCTAGAAACAAAGTTGTCAAGTCCCTCTGCCTGCTTCAGAGATGGGTAATTCCGTATCTGCAGAGAGGCACTGCTTGGCAAAGCGTCAGAGGAGCCCGTCTCTTAAGGCACCCTGGGGTTAGGCAGCAGCTAAATCATGCTTGGCAGGATTGGACAGTTTTTCAAACTGAAGGCATTGTTTCCACACCAGGTATCTGAGCCCCTTCATGAGCTTGACTCTTTTTTGAACCAGCCCATGGATGCGGATCCAGCTGGGCACGCGCCCCTCTCCTGCCGCTGCTGTGTTACTCACCCATTGTACTTCGGGAAGGTGCGGGAAATAATTATGCTGATAAGCTTAACATTATCTCAGTTATCAAAAGTGTGTGATGGTTTGTTTCCATATACGAACTTGTTGGAATCAGATCACTTCTTTTTTTTTAAGTCAGGCTTCACAGGATTCACTGGGGAGTGGTAGGAGCCTAAGTGTGCGCTCCCAAGTTACTTGCTTTCCGTTTTGAATACTTATTTTGGAAAAACTTAGCAGTGAGTTTCTACACTGCCCTCCCAGATGAATTATAGTTCACCACAGCCACCCAAATGTTTAATTTTCTGTAATATCTAAAAGGAAATTACTGTCTTAATCTTTGAATATGTGATTAAAAAACCAGATTGTAGCCATAAACCCAGTTCTTTGCTTGCCTTTAAACACTGTATTCCCAGGACAACAATGAAGATCATTCACTGGCCTGCTCTCCTACCTTCATCCAAAACAAAGGTGATTATTTACATAAACAATGTCTTTTTATAGATCTTCAGAAGGAAGACATGGAAGAACCTTTGGCGCAGAGCAGCAAAACAACAACTGAAAGAGGCAATACAATAACTCCGCTAACACATTTTTAGTGCTGGGGGCACTAGTGAAGAATTATGGGATGTTCAGCTGCCTATTGTAAAAATTGAATACTCGCTGTCTTTCATCCAGTCTGGTATTTAATGGGAAGGTGGCTACATAGATGCTTGGTGGAAATCTATGCTGCCCTTTCCCTACAGAAGAAGACAGCCATATCTACCAGGCCTCCATGTAGAAAATTTGTGGATTCCTAATCTTTCATGTTTCCATTCACAAGCTGAGCTTTTTCCTTTTACTTCATGGTACAGACTCATTTGGCAGAAGACGCTTCCTGACTACTTCTTTTCGTACTCTTAAAGACTTTTTTATTTTAAATATAATTCAGGAATTAAAGCTCAAGAGGCCATCAAGGATGATCACAAATTTATTCTTGAAGTCTTTTCAAGACAGTGTTTTACACTTCATAAGTAGGCGCTATAATCATTAACAGCTATAATGGCATGCCAAGGGGACTGACATGATATAAAGAATAAAAAGAAGCCCTGGTGACTATGAGGATATCTTTTTTATCAACCTGGTTTTATGAGAGTTGAGTGTTTGAGTCCAAGTACTTGCAATATATTGCCAAAAAATAGTACCCAGCTCAATTGAGTAGCTGTGCTAAAATCACAGAATCACAAAAATCATGAACACCCATGCAGCAGTTTTTTGCAGACCTAAACTACTTGTGAATTTGGACTGGATATCAGATACTGGGCAACCAGGAGTCAGCGGCTTCCTGGGAACACCTTTTTTTTAGTTTTGGTTTGGTTTTTGTGTGGTTTTTGGGTG